>CAOJCR015226574.1:0-14390 GCA_948330485.1 Euphorbia neoarborescens
ACTTGGAAGTATCATTGTTATGCATGTGATTAAATGCAGTAAATTAGATTGAATATGGATATATTGTAATAATCAAAAGGTATATTCATTGTTAATCTAAGTAATGCATGAGTTTAGTTGAGTTAATCATCACCAACTTAATGTTTGCCATTGAAATAATCAAAGAATGACTGTTTCATGCCATGTGTAAGAGTTAATATTTAATTTTAAGTGATTCTCGAGAATAGAAATTCAGAAAATCTTTTAATATGCAACTATGTATTATATGATTCAAATGAATTAAGAGTAGAAGTGAGATATAGTTTTTGGTTTGTTAAATAAGCTGAAATTCTATGTTTGGAGTGTTTTTTTTTTTTTATCAAAACTCATTTTAGGATTACATAAAAAGTGTTTAAAGTTATAAAATTCTACTGCAATACATTCTTTCTCTATGGGATTCGATACTCGGATGTAAGAAATCCATTTTATACTACTTGGAACGATCTTGCGGAGTGTGCAATTATATTTGAATTGGACTTAATGAATATGCATGTCTGTATTAATGAATATGCATGTTTGCATGAATGAATATTAATGTTTGCTTGCCAATTGAACCTTAATCTATATGCACGAAAAAGTCGCACCAATATGCCCCCTGAAAGTGCTCCCGTTCTTAGGGATGACCGAAGAAGCCTTACAGCTGAGTAACATAGTGATAAGGGCGTATGATGACAGTAAACGATCAGTGATAGGTACCTTTAAGACTGAAGTTGAGGTTCAAGGTGTCAAGTCTGCAGTAGTTTTTACCGTGATTGATATTCTAGTGACATACTCTCTGCTTTTAGGAAGGTCGTGGTTCCATGATTTAGAAGGAGTCCCTTCCACTTTGCCCCAGAAAGTGAAAGTTCCTACTAATGGGAAGATTGTAAGTATCGAAGCTGAAAACCGTCAATACTGGCAGCTGCCTCATGGTTTGCAAGTTTCCATGCTGAATTGGGGAAAATCGGTATCCCCTCCCTAGTGGGTGAATGAGTACATGTCCTATCAAAAATATGAAGAAGGAAAGGGACTCGGCCGGAACTTGCAAGGTGATCCCAGATTGATTCGCTGCCCCTTTCAAATAAACATCGATGGTTTAGGGAGTAGGAAGTAGGGAGTATGGAAACGGAGAGTTAGGAATGCTAACAAGGGTGCCATCTTTATTCGAGGTCGAGAGAGGGTCTTTGATGGAAGTGTGGAGATGGTTAACTGCGCCGGGGTTCTAGTACCTGGCTTTGAAATTTTCAATGATGTGGTGAACTTTAGCCAATATGTGTTATTTTCTTGGGGTCAACATGTTGAAGCAAGATTTACCTGTGGAGCCCATGGGAAAGCCACCTGTAGACCCAAAAGGGAAGTTACCAATGGAATCAGACAAAGAACACCCTGCTAATCGATAGATTGAGAAAACTTCAGAACTGCTGGGCAGTCTATCATTGTCAGAAGAAGCAAGCAAGGACACTCACGATAAGATCCTAGAAACTCCAAAGCCAATGTCAACCTGTGAGCTGATTGGAGGGCAACAAAGATGCGGCCTCCACCATCACTAGCCAAGACCCTCCGCCTGTGGAGGATGATCAATTTTATGTAATTGATGTAGCTTCTATCTTTAATCTGAACACTGAAGCCCATGAGGCATTGAATGCAATTAAGTGTAAGCTTACTTACTCATGTGTTATTTTTGTTGATGGCATTGCACATACATCTGAACATTCATTTCATGTTTTCAACATCCACGACACTTTATTGCATGAAATTAATTTGGGAACACAGGATGAACTTAAAATGGTAACCATATCGCAAGATCTTACTTTCAAAGAAGAAGCTGATATCACAGAAGTACTACAGAAACATACAAAAGCCTTCGCATGGATGTATGAAGATATGTCGGCGGTAGATAAAGAAATTGCTGAACATCGAATTCTGACTGATCCCAGTTTTCCTCCAGTCAAACAGAAGCTCTACAGACCTCGACCAAAATGGGCTACCAAAGTGAAAGAAGAGATACATAAACAACTGCAAGCTGGGTTCCGGGAAGTTGTAGAGTACCCTGAGTGGCTAGGAAATGTAGTGCTTGTACCGAAGAAAGATGGGAAGGTCAGAGTTTGTGTAGATTTCTGTGACTTGAATAAAGCCTCCCCCAAAGATGACTTCCCACTGCCTCATATAGACATATTGGCAGATAGTACAGCTACAACAGAAATGTTTTCATTTGCGGATGGTTTCTCGGGATACAATTAGATCAAGATGAGTGAAGAAGAAAAGGCAAAGACTGCTTTCATCACAGAATAGGGACACACTATTACAAGGTCATACCGTTTGGACTGAAGAATGCTGGTGCTACCTATCAGAGGGTGGTCACGACACTTTTGCATGACATGATCCATAAAGAAGTAGAGGTTTATGTGGACAAAATGCTTATCAAATCCCTTACGATAGAAAGCCATGCTGCCATCTTAGATAAGTTTCTAACACGAGCAGAGAAGTATAACCTGAGACTGAATCCTAAGAAGTGCACATTCGGGGTTACTTCCAGAAAACTCCTAGGGTACGTGATTAGTAGAAGGGGTATCAAAGTGGATCCAGATAAGGTAAAAGCCATAAGGGATATGCCCGCACACATAATCGAGAAAGAGATAAGGTCCTTCCCGGGGTCTTTAGAGTACATCAGTCGTTTTATTGCCAGATTGACACCTATTTGTGAACCCATCTTCTAAGTCGTTCGAAAAAACCAACCCAAAGAGTGGAATGACCAAAGCCAAATTGCTTTCGACAAAATCAAAATCTACCTCCTAAACCTACCTATCCTAAAGCCTCCTCAGCCCAAAAAGCCTTTAACCCTATACTTAGCCATTGAAACCACCTCCATAGGAGCCATGCTAGCTCAAGAAGATGATGATAAGCAGGAATTCCCTATCTACTACCTCAGTAAGAGCCTCTTAGAGTATGAAACCTGGTACTCATTGGAAGAAAATACGTGTGCAGCCATGGTATGGGTGACTAAGAAGCTGAGGCATTATTTCAAGTCTTACAAAGTCATCATGGTAACAAAGGAAAGCCCGATCGAGTACTTTTATTCGGCCCCCACACTTATAGGACAACTATCCAGATAGTTGCTTTTGTTATCAAAGTTCAACATCGAATACCAAACCAGAAAGGTCATAAAAGGCAGAGTAGTCGCGGAATTCTTAGCCGGGAAACCAGTGGATACAGCCGTCGAGATAAACTTAGAATTCCCAGATGAGCAATGGCAGCCGTAGATGTAGACGATCCTTAATGGATTATGTTCTTCGATGGAGTAGCAAACAGCCAAGGAGTCAGATTGGGAGTCATTATTGGTACACCCGAAGGAGAACTCATACCCCTCTCCAAAAGGCTGGAGTTCCTCGTCACCAACAACAACGCTGAGTATGAAGCTTGTCTCTTTGGGTTAGACACTCTGATTCAGTTGGGAGCACAAAATATGGTCGTCATAGGGGAATCCATGTTAGTCATACGACAGGTCACCGGGGAATGGGAATTGAAAGAAGAGTCTCTCAAGCCTTATTTGGAAGCCGTCAGGGAGTTGAGCCAAAACATCCTAGTCTATCTTTATCGATATGTTCCTCAGGATAAGAATAGAATGGCAGATGCCTTGGCCACACTATCATCAAAGGCCTGAGCCGACAACCTTTATACCCTCTGATAGTGACCATAGCCCCGAGACCTTACTTTGACACTTCCCAAGCATGCACTCTTACGGTAGACAACAAGCCGTGGTTCTATGACATAATAGAATATTTAAAGACAGGCCAGTTCCCTATAGATAGCGATCCTTCAGATCAAGCTACTCCCCGAAAGATGGCAGTACAGTTCAGGCTTGTGGATGGGCAGCTATATAAACGGGCGGCTGAAGGACTCCTTCTAAAGTGTTTATCAGGAGAAGAGGCTAAAGTAGTAATGCAACAGGTTCACTCTGGGGCATGCGGGACCAACATGAATAGGATATCTTTGATGAAGAAGATTCTGAGGCAAGGTTACTTCTAGTCTACGATGCAAGCTGACAGTACAGCGGAAGTCAAGAGTTACCATGAATGTCAAATATATGGGGACATCTCACATCTTTCCCCTATAGAACTCCATAACCAATCAACTCCCTGGCCCTTCTCTGCCTGGGGCATTGACATCATTGGGAAAATCCGACCTCTATCCTGTAATGGTCATAAATTTATTATGGTAGCAGTGGACTACTTCTCTAAGTAGGTGGAAGCTGCTTTATATGTCACCGTCACTGTAAAGAACATGGCCAAGTTCATCGAATGTCAGATTTTCTCTAGATACGGGATTCCCCATCATGTAGTAACAGACAACGAGGTTCAGTTCCAAGTGGCAACGACAGCCCTATTCACAAAGCATGGCATCAAACATCACTGGTCCTTACCATACGGGCCACAAGCTAATGGGGCAGTAGAAGCTGCGAATAAGACCATCAAGAAGATCTTGTGCAAATGGTATCCACTAACAGGGACTGGGTAGAGAAGCTACCTTATACCTTGTAGGGTTATAAGACTTCAGTCAGAACGCCAACGGGAGCTACCCCACACTCTCTCGTTTATGGAATAGAAGCAGTTTTACCATTAGAGATGGAAGTCAAGTCACTTTGAGTAGCCCTAGAAGCTAAGCTACCAGAGAAAGACAAGATCAAGAACAGATATGAACAACTGGCAGTGATGGATGAGAAAAGGTTACAAGCCTTAGATAAGCTACAGTTGTACCAGTAGCGTATGTCCCGAGCATACAACAAGCGGGTTAAGAAGTCTGAACAACTAATAAAGCCGGGAGATCTAGTGTTGAAATGTCTCAGGCCCACACATGTAGATGAGAGGGGTAAGTTCAAACCCAACTGGGAAGGGTCGTATGTGGTAAATAAGGTTTTATCCAAAGGAGCCGTGATGATAATCAACATGGATGGCAATGAATTTGTAAATCCAGTTAACCAAGACAGACTGAAGATATACCATGTGTAGAATCCCATAAAAATCCATAACCTCACAATACCTACCCAAACTGGGTGACGGGAGTTACCACCCAAAGATCCCAATCATTTGAGGGCGAGGTAGTGCGATTTGTGTAACCCTTCGGAGTGATACTGATTCCCAAATTACATTTCATCAATGTTCTGTATGGATGTTTAGAACTTAAAATGAATGTCTATGTACTGTGTGATTTCAACAATGGAAATAAAGCTCAAAGCAAACATTATGTCTCCTAAGTGTTCTGACAAGCATCTCATATCGCACTTGCTACTCTGTTATGTATTACACATCTCTAAAAAAAAGATGAAAAAAAGAAAAAGAAAGAAAAAAAAGAAAGGAAAAAAGAAAAATTCCACCGGGGTGAAAACCAAAAAATGGCACTTAATTTAAAAAGTTAGGACAGTTACTCGTCGGAGTGAAAACCAGGGCATCCCGGTGCTTCGGTCAAAAGTTAGAGTAGCTCACTGGAGTATCCCAGCGGTCCAGGCAAAAGTTACAGCACTTCAGTATATTTATCCCACTTTAGAATCCTAATCAGAGCCTCCCAGCCAATACACAGTACCTCAGAAGCCCTTGACCAAATCTGTGAGAAAGTAGACGTATTTGCCAGCCCCGCCATGAACTTTTGATTATCTCTAATCGCCATGCATGGTCGAAAGCCCGATTTGTCAAAAGCAACCATGACAAGTGTTATGTCGTAACATAAATCACTTTCACAAAACTAAGTGCTCATTTTTATCCATCAATCGAAGGAGCAAATTTTTGTCACCAAAAGTGTCGATTGATAAATAAAAATGAACCTGAATTTATATCCGCATCTCCTCCCACATTACATCAGGTCAAGTTCATGCAATCACGTGTCCCTTTGTGTTCCATACACATATCCTCATTTCCATTTACAACTGAAGGGGAAAAATTTTTTGTTATCAAAACGTCAATTATAAATGGAAATTCGTATCAAGGTATCCAGCTACTTATTTATTTCTAGCATGCATACTTTGCGCCGTGACCTATGGCCATGCAATTTGCCTTGACCTATGGCTCGATATTTCTTAACACGCGACTCATCGTGACCTACGGTTCGTGTCTTTTGTTTTCTCTTTATGCATCTCGTAGTGCTAAGCATGAATATAGCACTTCATACGTGTTCTATTCCATGTATATGCATGGGTAAGATTCCCCGCTCCCTCTATCGTGTTCTCAAATTCTAATCTCGAATTTGATCACATGTGGGGCAACAAGTATCTTATTTAAAAGATAATTTGCGAAGAATCTTGCATCCCCCACAAGCTTTGTTGTAAACCAGAACTTGTCAACATCTTATTCATGTGCAATTTTTACATTCTGTAAATCCGTTAGATTGAGGAGAATAAGGCGGTGTTACTTTGTGAATTATACCATTTTTGGAACAAAATTCACCAAAAGGTGTTGCATATTCACCACTACGGTCATTTTTGATCACCTTAATTTTCATATTAAGTCGATTCTCAATTTCTTGCTTATAGAGAAGAAATTTTTCCAAAGCCTCATCTTTTCTTTTAATCAAATACACATAATAGAATTTTGTGCTATCATTGATGAATGTAATAAAATATTTATTTTCTCTCCTTAATTGAACGAATTTTAAGCCATAAATATGTGTATGTATAAAATCAAGTGGTTTCCTATTTCTTTTAACAAAATGAAATGGGGATCTTCTCTGTCTCAATAAAAATTTTGCATTTATTATCTCTGTTGATTAAAAATATGGGAATATTATTCAAGTTAATTAAATGTCCTAATGTATCATAATTAACATTTCCAAGTCTACCATGTCATACATCACATGACACAACCTTCCATGAAGAAGACGTTTCTACTTCTTTATTAATAATAGAGTTGGAATTAGAAGAGATACAATTGAATTAAATATTCCATTACATTCATATCCCTTTCCCATATAACTTCCCCACTTGGACAAAATAAATTTTTGGGACTCAAAAACCATTTTAAACTTATTAAAGATCAAATGGCTCCCAAAAATTAAGTTCGTCCTCATATCAGGAATGAACAATATATTTTGTAGTTTTACTTCTTTTCCGAAAGTCATCTTCAGTACCACTGTACCCTTGCCCTTGATCTTTGTAGAGTGTTGCGAATCTGGGTGTTAAGTATAATATGGTCTAGTAAAGATATCCACATGTAAGCTGGACGAATCTTATACCTAGTTCACACAATACCGCAAGTATACAGGTCACACAAGTAGTATAAAATGGATTTTTAAGTTTGAGCATTGATCCCACAAGGAAAAAGGACATAGTGGCCTACATGTTCATGCATTCTGTCTATGGTATCAATTATAGGTTGGTTTTTGTGCTTCCTACACATATTCATACATACACAAGCATTCTTCATAGTAATCCATAATCAACTAAGGATGATTTATATTGTCTAAAATATTCTGTCAATCTATTCTCATAAGTTATTTAACCCTACTTGTGATTCATATGCATGGTAAAGAATCATTCTTTGATTATTATAATGATTAACATTGGCTTAAGGTATGATTAACCTAACCTAATTCTTGCAAGAGTTACACCAACAACATTTTACATCTTTTGATTATTATCTTCATGCATATAAACATTCATGCATAATAACAATATTATTCTTGCAAACAATATGAAAACTCATTCTAATGCCATATACACTTGGTGATGATTAACTCAATATGCATACTTAGCATTTTAACTAGGAATCAAACAAAGATTCAACAAATAACATCAACAACTCCATCTTATTCAATGAATAATATTTTTAGAGGACAGAAAACATAATAAAGCAGTCTTGCATTAAAACTCAATAAACATCAATCCATATAATGGTTGTCAATCATTACAAAGATTGCCTAATGGGAGTTTGTCATCACTCCATGAAATTTCATCCAAGTAAACAATAAATACAAGAGAATATGATTAATTCTCCCCAAAGTAGAACTACAGAAACTTAAAGAACGATGGAGAAGAGTACAACTCCCTACAGGGTTGTAACTCTTTTTTGTGTAAGAAGAACGTCTTCTCTTGATATAAAGACTTCCTTCTCCTCTTATGTGTGGAAACCAATAAGGCCAAAATACAGACAAGAGGGGGGGTGAATTGGCATTTTAGAAAATTTAATATGGCTGAAAAATTCAGTACGAGTGTGCAAAGAGAAAATAGTAAGGTTTGGAAATAAGGTACTGAGACTGAACACTAAGTTCAGTATTTAGAATGAAATACATTTGGGTGATAAAAAGGGCTACGTACTGAGATCTTGCTTGACCAGTATAACTGAGATCAGTAGAAGACTGAATAGCTCCGCAAGAGTGAAACAAAGTTTTTCTTAGTATGGTATTGACAAAAGTTTACAGTAGGATAAAGGTTGAAAAGATAAAGGAACACAGCTATATGTACTGGTTTGACATATAGTTGCTTACGTCCAGTCCCCAAGGTACCATCCCTTGAGAGTTCAATACACTATGAATCCTTTCAAGTAGCAAGAAAACGTTTACAACTTAGTCTAATAGCCTTACTGAGTACCGTCCTCACTGGCTATCTAAACTAACCTACTACTTACCCTCAGCAATATTGAAACTAAAAACAAGTGTTTGAAAATCAAATTACACCTCAAGAAAGAGATGAACAGATGAAGTTCTAACACTAGAGATTTCTTTCTTTTTGGAATCACAGAGTTTTGAAAATGCAAGATCAAAGTTCATGCTTTTATGCTCTCTATAAATTCTTTAGAACCTTGCTTGAATAAAGACTTCCTCTATTTATACTTATCCATTAAGACCAGCCATTGAGTGCTGGTCCTTGGATCAGTTTATTGTGACTGTTGATGGGGTTTCCAACGGTGCTGAGATTCTATCATTACTGAGGAGATATTGTTTGATATGGTACTGGCTTTTATATCCAGGTTTGGTATTGAGCAAAAGTCAACTGTTGTAACTTCAGTCCATTGTCTCTCCATTTATGGTAAATTCAGCAAGGTATTGTCCTTTTATGTTGGGAGACAAAATCATTCTGCACAAACTCTGCAGACACATCAAAGCACCAAACGGGATAAAAATTTCCCAAAAATAAATTTTCAAACACACTTAGTATATTTTGTCATCTTCAAAAGTTAAACCAAAATAGGGTTTCAACAATCTCCCCTATTTTGGTGATGACAAAATAATTCAGCACCTGATAGTTCAAGTGTTTGAAAAGGTAAAATTTTTATTATTTTAGTTTGGTTAAGTAAAATGAGTTCAGTATGATAGTAAGTTTCAGAGCAATAAATCTCAGATGGATATCCTTAATCAGAGCAGATACCGAGAGAAATTTAAATAAGCAGACTGAAAAAAATAAACATAGACTGAGAAAATATATTTCATTCATTAAAAGAAGTATGCAATTAGTACATGAATGAAGGTGAAATGCAAAAAGCTAAGTCTAACTCCTAAGGTCCTAAAATTTTGATGAGGAAGGCTTAGAAGCCTTGGGATCAGTGGAAGAAATTCAAGACTCAGATGGTTTCTCCCCCATTTTGTTAGCATAAGTGTTGGGGGGAGAAGCAAAAGCAATTCGAGGTGGAGGTCTGGATGAAAGCTCTTGAGTTTACTTTTTATATTGAGATATGCGATTATTTATTCCATAAACAAGAGACATCCACTCATCCTGAGCTTCAGTGGATAGATGTTTCTTCAGTTCCTTACCCAAAAACATAATTGCTTTAGTATTCCCGATGGAATTCTTGGCTTGCTGAGTACTATTTATTTAGACAATTTTGAAGAGATGACCAGTCAATGCCTTTGTATCAGCATTCTGAGCCTTAATCTGGGCTCTCAAACTTTGTGATTGCTTAGTGATAAGTTTAGTAAGAGCCTCAACATCAGATTGAATCAAAGACTTGACAAGAGATGCAAATAATGGTGGAGCATGCATAGTCTTCACGATAGACTGAAGCTTGTTTATTTATCCTAGTATGGTCAGTTATATATAGGCTATTTTATCCACCATACTCAGCGAGGATGAAGATATTTAAAGGGATACTGAGTTGTGGACCATGGCCTCCAAATTATTGAGTTCAGTAAGGATAAGACCAAGGTCAGCCAAACTGATATTGGACGGAGTAGGAGCAGGAGTAGGCTGAGGCAAACATGCCTTTATCTATGCTAAAAGACATTCTATCATATTGACTGCTGCATTCTCATGAGGCATAAATCCCTACTGATTCTGAGGAGGCAGATTAGTTGATGGAGTAGCAACAGATGGATTAGCAGGAGAAGGAGTGGAAACTGAAGCAAGAGTTAGATCAGCTGACTAAGCAGGAGAAGGAGGTACGGTACTAGACGTCAAAGCAAGTAAAGGAGTGTGATGTTCAGTAATTGCTTCAATAATTTCCTTAGTTTGGTCCTGAGGCTTCTCTTCAGTGGGGTGATCCTCAATATCAATGATCTCAGATGCTTGTGGATTTGTAAGAAGTTGAGGCAGAGAACAAATTGGAGTTTGAAGCTTTGGGGATGGTAGAGGGGTTGGTAAAGTCAAGTTTGCAGATGGAAGAGTGGACTGAGGAATTATTAGGTAAACATGTTCAGAAGATTCAGACTTAGTTCGTGCATCCTCTGTTGGTTCAGAACGATGAAGGATAGGAAAGGTAGATATAGGTGGATATGAAGTGATGGTTTCAAATGGGACTCTCTTAGATGGCAGTATTGAAGTCTGAGTAGCAAAGGGTAATACTGAGGACTCGAGATGAGCCTCTTCATCAGATAAAGTTACATTCAACATTTCATTCAGTTCTTTGTCAGACTCGATACCACAGTCAGAAGATAAGAAGGAAGTGAATGGAACAATGGGATATGACAAGGTCAGTTTTGACATTATATTCTAAGCATTATTGAACTCTGTTGATGGATAGTTTGATCGAGTTTTTGCATTCTTATGTTGTATTTCATGCTTTTTTCAGTTTTCCTTGCATTTAGGTCTTTCATGTATAGTTTGGTTATTTGTAGTATAATTTCGATTATTTTGATTTTCTTTAGTCCGAGGTCAATATGACTGATCACTGAGCACTCTGATATGCATTTTGAGCCTTAATCTGGGCTCTCAGACTCTGTGATTGCTCAGTGATCAGTTTAGTAAGAGCCTCAACATCGGATTGAATATGTGACTTAACAAGAGATGCAAACAATGGTGGAGCATGCATAGTCTTTGCGATCGACTGAAGCTTGTTTATTTATCCTAACATCGTCAGTTGTACAGAGGCTATTTTATCCACCATACTCAGCGAGGATAAAGATATTTGAAGGGATACTGAGTTGTGGACCATGGACTTCAAATTATTGAGTTCAGTAAGGATAAGACTAAGGTCAGCCAACTGATATTGGATGGAGTAGGAGCAGGTGTAGGCTGAGGCAAACATGCCTTCATCTATGCTAATAGACATTCTATCATATTGACCGCTGCATTCTTATGAGGCACAAATCCCTACTGATTCTGAGGAGGAGGATTAGTTGATGGAGTAGCAACAAATGGATTAGCAGGAGAAGGAGTGGAAACTAAAGCATTAGTTAGATCAGCTGACTAAGCAGGAGGATGAGGTACGGCACTAGACGTCAGAGCAAGCAAAGGAGTATGATGTTCAGTAATTGCTTCAACAATTTCCTCAGTTTGGTCCTGAGGCTGCTCATCAGCGGGGTGATCCTCAATCTCAGTGATTTCAGATGCTTGTGGATTTGTAAGAAGTTGAGGCGGAGAACAAGTTGGAGTTGGAAGCTTTGGAGATGGTGGAGGGGTTGGTGAAGTCAAGTTTGCAGATGGAAGAGTGGACTGAGGAATTGTTAACCAAACATGTTCAGAAGATTTAGACTCAGTCCGTGAATCCACTATTGGTTCAGAACGACGAAGGATAGGAAAGGTAGATATAGGTGGATATGAAGTGATGGTTTCCAATTGGACTCTCTTAGATGGCGGTATTGAAGTCTGAGCCGCAAAAGGTAATATTGAGGACTTGAGATGAGCCCCTTCATTAGATAAAGTTACATTCAACATTTCATCAAGTTCTTTGTCAGACTCGGTACCAGAGTCAGAAGATAAGAAGGAAGTGAATGGAACAATGGGATGTGACAAGGTCAGTTTTGAAATTACATTCTAAGCATTATGGAACTCTGTTGATGGATAATTTGATCGGTTTTTGCATTCTTGTGTTGTATTTCATGCATTTTTTAGTTTTCCTTGCATTTAGGTCTTTCATGTATAGTTTGGTTATTTGTAGTTTATTTTCGATTATTTTGATTTTCTTTAGTCCGAGGTCATTATGACTAATCACTGAGCACTCTGATGTGCATTCTGAGCCTTAATCTGGGCTCTCAAACTCTGTGATTGCTCAGTGATCAGTTTAGTAAGAGCCTCAACATCAGATTGAATCTGAGACTTAACAAGAGATGCATACAATGGTGGAGCATGCATAGTCTTTGCGATAGACTAAAGCTTGTTTATTTATCCTAGCATGGTCAGTTGTACAGAGGCTATTTTATCCACCATACTCAGTGAGGATGAAGATATTTGAAGGGATACTGAGTTATGGATCATGGCCTTCAAATTATTGAGTTCAGCAAGGATAAGACCAAGGTCAACAAAACTGATATTGGATGGAGTAGGAGCAGGACTAGGCTGAGGCAAACATGCCTTCATCTATGCTAAAAGACATTCTATTATATTAACTGCTGCATTCTCATGAGGCACAAATCCCTATTGATTATGAGGAGAAGGATTAGATGATGGACTAGCAACAGATGGATTATCAGGAGAAGGAGTGGAAACTGAAGCATGAGTTAGATCAGCTGACTAAGAAGGAGGAGGAGTTGCGGCACTAGACGTCAGAGCAAGCAAAGGAGTATGATGTTTAGTAATTGCTCTAGGAATTTCCTTAGTTTGGTCCTTAGGCTACTCATCAGTGGGGTGATCCTCAATCTCAATGATCTCAGATGCTTGTGGATTTGTAAGAAGTTGAGGCGAAGAACAAGTTGGAGTTGGAAGCTTTGGAGATGGTGGAGGGGTTGGTGAAGTCAAGTTTGCAGATGGAAGAGTGGACTGAGGAATTGTTAACCAAACATGTTCAGAAGATTCAGACTCAGTCCGTGCATCCTCTGTTAGTTTAGAACGACGAAGGATACGAAAGTTAGATATAGGTAGATATGAAGTGATGGTTTCAACTAGGACTCCCTTAGATGGCGGTATTGAAGTCTAAGCAGCAAAAGGTAGTACTGAGGACTTGAGATAAGCCCCTTCATCAGATAAAGTTACATTCAACATTTCATCAAGTTCTTTATCAGACTTGGTACCAGAGTCAGAAGATAAGAAGGAAGTGAATGGAACAATGGGATGTGATAAGGTCAGTTTTGACATTATATTCTAAGCATTATGGAACTCTGTTGATGGATAATTTGATCGGGTTTTTGCATTCTTATGTTGTATTTCATGCATTTTTTTGTTTTCCTTGCATTTAGGTCTTTCGTGTATAGTTTGGTTATTTGTAGGTTATTTTCAATTATTTTGATTTTCTTTAGTCCGAGGTCATTATTACTAGGGCTTGTACATCTTGATATGTTTGTTGAGCTGGAGTATGCAGGGGTTGAGACTCGAATTGAGTATGAGGCTAAGTACATGATTGAATTTTGATTAAGGAATTATTAGATATTTGACACGAATTTTAGGATAGTTGGAGGCCAATTCAGGAGATGTACTTTCAAGCAAAGTCGAAGATCTCTCCATAATCTTTCCAATGAATATTAGATCATCGAATTTGGATTTCAGATGAGAAAGTTATGAAGGAAACAAGATGAAGTGTGCAATCGGTAAAAAGTCCAAATGTAATTGATGCTTGCATGTTTATCATCTTTAGAGTGCGTTCTGAGGTACCTAGAGGCCGAATATGAAGATATGTGTTAGAGACAATATTGTAGATAATTCTTCTAGATTTCCAACGGGTTTTGAATCATCTAATTTGGACATCAGATGAAGGAGTTATGACGATTTAAAGGAAGGAAGTGCATGGTAGAAACGTTTACTTGATGAGTGTGACCTTGTACTCGCCGAGTAAAGTGCATCAGGAGTTCCAGAAGGGTTACTTGACCGCCGTACTCGATGATTACCCCCCTTACTCAACGAGCAGCAGTTGTGCGGGCTAAAACTGATCTGTTTTAGTGTTTTTAACCTAATCTACTCGTTTCTTATCCGACTTGAGTCTCGTGTGTTTTGGAATGCTTCTATTTCATTAAGGAATATATAAATAGATAGTTGAGACTAATTTGAGGTTATCTTTCATTCATTCTTGTACAGATCGGAAGAGCAC
>CAOJCR015227011.1:0-10966 GCA_948330485.1 Euphorbia neoarborescens
GAGCATATATATTTATAAAAAATTTTACTTTACGTCTGACATTATTATTGATGTAGTATATCAAGTTAATAAAATTTAGTTATTTAATTTTTTAACTAATTAAAAAATTACAATTCAAAAATAATTTGTTAATTACTTAATAATTATTTGTTTAAATAAATTTCTAAACCCTAAAATAAAAATATTATATCCTAAAATATGAACTCTATAAGTTCATTTATCAATTCTACACTCTAAAATATTTGACGTGGCATGATTTTATTGGCTTAGTGCACAGATCATGTGATACGCGAGATGTATATTAAAAATTTTCATATATTTATTTATGACTGAAAGAGTTTATATACAAAATTATTTCTAACAATTTATAATATTTGAAATATTTTACTTTTTTCAGAGTTTTAATCCTACCAAATCTTCTGGCAGTACAATGGTCGAAACTGAGTACATATTAATTATATTTCTTTTTTTTTTGTACTTGGTTAAATTATTAAGGAAGACAATTGATATTTTTGTTGGATTTTAGAAACACAGAATTCACATCATCTATGATTGATAGTTTGGTGTTATTCGAGAAGACACATCCAAAATATAAAACGAAAGATGTAAAACTTGCAATAATTAAAGCTACAGACTATCTAGAAAATATACAAAATTCTGATGGTTCTTAGTAAATAATTTTGGAATTATAAACTCAAAATTTGTAGTATAATCAATTGTCACTCAATTAGGTAACTAATACAATCGGTATAGGTATGGGCTATGGGAGATATGCTATGTATATGGTACATATTTTGCACTAAAAGGTTTGGCTACCGTTGGAAAGACTTGTAAGAACAGTAAAATTGTCAGTAAAACTTGCAAATTTCTTCTTTCAAAACAACTCGACTGTAGAGGTTAGGAAGAGAGGTATCTATCTTGCTAAGACATGGTAATACTTAACATTTGCTTTATGCTCAAATTAGAGAATTATTTCCTTACAAGTTTTCTTTGTTAAAGTTAAAAATTTTGGTGTATTATGAATAGTTACTGATTTTATACATTAATCGAATTTCATAAAATAATCTCTCCATTTTTCAATATTAATTGTTTTAGGCTTTTCATTAAAATCAATAAAAAAAAATTGATGACTTCATGATAATGACTAATTGATCCTTATATATTTCTCTTAAAATTCAAGTTTCAATAACATTGATCCTGTCCTATATTTTAAATAAGGATAAATATGTAAAAATACTCTTAAAATGTATTGATAGCATAAAGTGACATATAAAAAAGAACAAATAAAAACTCTAGAGTAACTAATATTAAAAAATAGAGAGGGTAACACTTTATTTGCATATTTACGTATTAATAAAAAAAATTGCATATTTACGTGAAAATATGTTTAAGAGAAAAAATAATTTAGTAGTACAAACTGACTTTATTGATGTGGGGACTGTTGGGGAAGAAAAAATAATTTTGGTGATACATCTCTAAAATTTGAAACATTTACAGTGAACCAAGTTAATTTTTATTTCTTTTTTGAATTAAATTATTCTATACTTATTAATATGTTAATTTTTGATTTTAAAAAGTCGATCTACACAATTTTCTCCTTTTGGTATTAAATTTTTCTACTTTTGTATAGAAATACATGCCACAAGAAGGAAAGAAATCAAATCTAGTGCAAACTGTATGGATACGTTAGACAAGTTAGTTCTAAATTGTGTTTATATTTAGTTTCAATTGAACTTGTTAAAAGTATTTTTATTGATAAACAATTAATGATATAATAAGTATTTGTACGTAAATTTTATAATTATTTTATTTTTTATAAATATTATTTTGTAATTGTTAATCATTAAATAAGTGATACAAAATTAATTTAATAGTGAATAATCACAAAATAATATTTATTATATATATATATATATATATATATATATATATATATATATATTGAGAATCTACATCGTATATTTATAATATAGAGATATTGATTAATTAAACAATTAATGGAATAACATAATACAAATAGAGTTGAAGGATATTTATTATTATTATTATCAAGAAAAGAGTTCTAATCTTATTTTTATTTTTATCTTATCACCCTTCCAAGCTGATAGGTGTTTGGAACATGAAGCCAATCATGAAAAAATTAGGAATTGAGAGAAACTAAATAAATTGGTAAAAATGTTAGCACAAAAAAATGTTTAAGGATATAGAGATAAAATTTATAAAGTTTTTTTATTTTTTTTTTAAAGAAAAATGGGAAAAAATCTAAATTAGGTGAAAATTGAAAAAAGGAAAAAAAATTCAAAAGAGAAGGAACAAAAGTATATGTTAAAAAAGAATTTTTCTTTTAAATTTTCTAAAATTAGAATCAAAATAGAAGAGAGATTTGAATTTGGAGAAATTGAATTACAAAAGAAAATAAAATTACCCAGGAGAGATAGCTCAATTGGTAAAAATACGGTGCATTCATGTGCTCCTTTAAGGAAGGTTTCAAGTTCAAGCCTTAACCCCATAGGAAGTGATAGAGATATGTCGTAATATAAATAGTGTAGACTGCTGCAAATGTATATGCTTAGTTGTACAGCTTTTGGACAACTATTGGCCCATCAGTCGTGGCCCATGTATGTCCTCTGTATGTGTATATATTCTCGGCTTTCACTCAATGAGAACTAAAGGAAAACCCTAATTGTTTTATGGTATTAGAGTTATTATAGCTAACACCTGTAACCCTAATTCTTTCCACAGCTGCTCATCCCTTCTAAATGGCCACCGAATCCAATGTTTCTTCGGCGATGTCTGCTTCTCTATCTCTTATCATTCTGTCCACCTCCACCTTCCCTATCAAGCTCGGCTCCACCAATTTTCTCCTCTGGAAAACACAGCTTGTTCCGCCGCTGAAAAGTTCTTGCCTAATGGATCATGTTGATGGCCAAATCCTTCCTCCTGCAAAAACCTTGCAACGAGATGCTCAAGTCATGAGCTGGATAATCAATTCTGTCTCCCATGGTCTGATTACACAAATCGTTGGTGCCAAAACTGCGTGTGATATGTGGGAAATACTAATTGCAGCCTATGCTACTGGCTCCCAAGCTCACATCTAGGATTTTTTATTCCAATTACGCAATCTCATAATGGGCAAAACTGAATCTGTCACATCCTATATTCGTTGTGCCAAAGATATCTTTGATCATCTTGTATCTCTTCAATCCTCGATCTCTGAAACTGATCTTTGTAATGCTATTATTGACGGTTTACTATATGCTTATCGTCCGTTTTGTCAACATTGGAAATTATGATTGAACCGATTTCTTTATAGGATCTATTCGGTCTGCTGCTATCTAAAGAACGTAGTCTACAACATAAAGTTCAAGCTGATCGAGTCACGCCTAATGCCTTTTATGGTGCTCAAAGTAGGGCTGGTAGTGGTGGCAGCAGACCGTAAAATAGAACTCGGCCTAGTAGTGGAAATAGTGGACAGTAGCGGACTCAATTTGGAACGCCACGTCATTTTCAAGGCCAGGGGTTTTCTTAAAACAATCACAATACTGAATCAATTTTAGGATCCTTTCTTGGCAATCCGTTGGCAGCCAACTCGTCCATGGTTCCCTTAGATACGTCAACCTTCTTCTGCCATAATTGTCACAGAATTACACATGTTGCTCGGAAATGTCCCTCTCCTAAACAGCCTAGAAGCAATAAACAATTCCTTCACAAAACTAGCCACCTATTTCACAAATACCATGTTAACTCATGCTCGTCCCAAGATTGGGTTGTGGATTCTGCGACATCTCATCATCTCACTGTTTATTTGGAGAACCTGAATCTCCGTAGCGAATATTTTGGACTGGAAAAAGTCACTATAGGTAATGGTTCTAAACTTCCCATTACACATGTTGGATCTTCGTCTCATTGCATTGGTAGTTGTGAGCATTGGATTTTTTCCCAATGTAATGATGAAATCGACATTCACCAATACTTTTCCTCATCTCGTTATTCACTTACATTGATTAAGAGAAAATCGGATAACTCCAGTGCTGCACCACGAAGACCCAAATCAAGTGTTTTCTATGAGCTTGAGTTGAACCAAAGCCAACCATTGGCATGTGGGCCTAAAGCCTATTTGGGCCAAACCCACACACCCATGGTCCATAAAATAATCCCTCTTTCTTTTACCATAATAATAATAAAAGGAATTTTGGTTAAAAAGGGAGAGAATAAAATGAAAGAAAAGAAAATAGAATTAAGGATAAGTAAGAAACATAAAAGATGCTTTTTTAGACAAAAGTGAGGTGGATTTTGGGACCACTAGGAGAGAGGAGGGGACAAACTCTTCCATTTGGGTTATTAAAAATCAGATTCACTCACAACTGCGAGGAGGGAGCCATGAAAATTAGGGGAGAAAACCCCACAAAAATGTGCACTCAAAAGGCTCTCTCTAATCCTCATCATTAATCCTCATCTCATTCATCTTTTCACCATCTTCTCTTCTTCAATCTTCATCCTCGTCTTTATAATCAACCATCATCTTTCCTTTATCCCAACCTTCATCTTTAACCAAAAATCCCTTCTTTCTCTTCTCTTCCATCAACTTTCTTTCATCTCATATCCATTCTTTTTAGTTTTCATCTGAACCCAAAGACAAAAAAGATACAAACCACAAAAGAACAAATACCAAAAGAAAATCCATTCAACAAAAATCACCAAAGCACAATAACTCAAAAGAACACCAAGGCCAAGAGATTTAAGCAATAAATCATCTTGCCTTGGAGGTTTGCTATTAATATCAACAAAAGAAAATACTTGGTTTGGGATTTGAATTTCACCGGAGCGGACTCGGATATCTCAAGCAATTAATCTGTGGATACTCGGGAAAAACCGAACTAATAGTAGACTAAAACGGACCTAAAAAGGCTTTAAATAGATAACTTTTTCTTTTGGACATAAGGATTAAAAATATGAAATTTGGTGTTAAAGTTACCTTTACACTCATGAAAAATGCTTAAAATTTGAATCCCGGTCATCCTGGAGTAATTTTGAGTCTCCGACCAAAGTTTTTAACTAAAGAAAATGAAAAAAAGTGGAAATCATTCCTGGAACTCGCCGTGTTCCAGAAAAACAAGTCGAGTTTCGGAATTGTAGCTACACGCACAGATTTTAAAAATGCAATATCTCACTCGTCTCTTATCCAAATTATGCGTATAATATACTGTTGGAAAGCTCTTTTGATGTAGAAACCGATGAGATATTTATCTCATTTCAGTTTTAAGCTTAAACATGCTATAATTTGGTTAAGAGATTTAAACACTTATTTTACCACAAAAAAGAAGCAATTTCTCTATATCTTTCGAGTCTTTTTTTTTGTATAGTCGGAAGTGTTAAATAACGTTCTTCTTGAAATTTTTTGAAAAAAAGTCCTGGGAACATGCATTTTATTTATGCTTTTTTTTTCTTGACCTGAATTCCGATGGATGCCGATGAATGTATGCGTAATTATTTTTACACGTGCTGACCTAGACTTTGATTTCTACAATAAGCGTTTACATCTAGAAAGCCGTACCAAGAAGCCAAGTTTATGGCCACTAACGCAATTCAACAAAGGGAAATACTTCATAGATGTCCAACTTGCAAAAAAATTGCATGCTCTAAACTAAAAATCGAGCCAAAGGTTTTCTGAAATAAGAATCACCACATTCCCATTCGAAATTGACAAAAATAATTTTCGGGCTGTCACAAGTCCATCTTTTGGCTCAAACCATTTGACCCGACTAACTGAGTTAGATCAAATGGCCCCCTACATAAATGATCCTGAGCTATCGTTTCTCCCCATTGTTATTCCATGTCCATTTCAAGCATGTTGTATGTAATATGTTTAATTTTGAGTTAATTATACATGTTGTTGAATGTATCCCATTTCTATCAAATGTACCCCATAGCATAGCTTGTATGAAGGGTTTGTAATTGGTGTGTATTTTATCGCTTTCCTTTGCATGCACGATCACATTAAATTCAAACTAAAATATTTGTAGGTGGTTTTCAAATAAAAATACGTTGTTTTCCAAATGTTGTCGATTTCTTGAAAGTCATTTGAAAGAGGATGAGTAGATGCCTTGTCCGAATCCAATCTCTAGATCACGGGTTATACCGTAATTAATTCCCAGTAGAGCTTGGAATCGGGTGGTGACTCCAAATATCATTTTTAGAGATTCGAGTTAAAATTTCTTAAAACTTGTTTTCTTTTCCCCAAAATTTAGACTCTCAAAACCGAATCTTTTGATCATCTTTTCAAAATTAAACTTCCTAAGCCCGCTTTCATATGCGTGTTTGTTTGAAAGGTCCTTCCTCCGAAAACCTTAGGATCGCTTCTAAAGTGAAAGGTGTTTTGGAAAGGATTATTTCATTAGGTTAGGAAACATTTTCTTTTTACTTTCGTCATCCTTTTATTTAATTCAAAAAGACTTATCATTTTCCAATTTTTTTATGAAAAAGGTCACTCGGTCACAGTGGCGACTCTACTGGGGACTTCTGTTCAAACTTTTTACAAAAGTTTTCAAACTTTAAAAATTTTTGAAAGGAATTTTTGGCAAGCCATTGAAAGACTCTTTCAAAAGATATTTAAGAAATTGACAACATTTACGAACAAAGTGTTTTTATTTGCGTATCCATTTTATGGGTACTTTTTTTTCATGTATATGCATTCAGTAGACACACCCATTGCACGCACCACTCTAGGACCACTATACCTACCCCGACTCTCTCAAGAAAGTGTGCTTATAATCGCTTGCTCATAAGTGTACCTATTAGGAAGCCACTAAAAGCCTCATACCTTAATCTTCTCGTTCGAACCTATTTAGGGAGAGAATGATGGTATATTTTATTATGGGACCCTCCTTTGGTACCCGAACTTGACTTTCCAGCATAAAGAAGCCGTAGTAACTTCCCTTAGATTTCTAAGACCTAAAAATTAATTTTGTAGCTCCGCCTTTTCCATGTCCACATCGATGGCAAAGGAAGCCCTCCTAGAAATAGTAGAGATTCACCGACCCGCATTGAATTATAGGTCCATTTTCGCATGCTGTTTGATCCTGTTTGTGCGTGTTTATAGTTTCAAATGTAATATTTTACAAATGATTAGATTTAGGGTTCATTCGATCAACATCACTTGATCATTTCATTCTGACTATGCATATAGGGTATGCTAGTACATATACATATCTTACCTATGCTAATGTTCTAATTGAGAGCCTCTGCTGCATTTTAGAGTCTGTCGGTACCTCATGGTCAGTCTGTCATACATCACCACACAATATCATGCCATCCATCATACACGATGCCATGCCATACATCATCAATACATTTTTCCATGTCATGCATCGTATATGTTGCCATATCACGCATCACCACATGATGCCATGCCATGCATAATGTCATGTCGTACACCATCAACATATAATGCCATCTCATACATCATACATGATGCCATGTCATTTGTGCCATTCAATCTCTAACACATGATGCTATGTCATTCACAACACACTATGCCATGCCATGCATCACCAATATATCTTATGCCATGCCACACACATACTGCCATGTCATACATCACATATAATACCATGTCATTCACACCGCATGATGCCATATCGTGCGTCATCAATATATCTTATGCCATATCACACATATAATGCCATGTCATACATCACACATGATGCTATATCATTCATATCACATGATGCCATATCGTTCATCATCAATATATCTTATGCTATGTATTGCATAATGTCATGCCATACACCATCGACATACAATAACATGTCATTTATTAAAGGTAATGCCATGTCATTTATATGCCATGTTATATATAATGCCATACTATACCCCATCAATACGTAATGCCATGTTACCCATATCACATGATATCTTGTCACACATCATACATGAGGCCATGCCACCCACCATCGACACACAATGCCATGTCATTCATTTCATGTGATGCCATATCATACATCATACATAATGCCATGTTACATTCATCATTAATATGATGTCATGTAATTCATTTTTGACATATAATGCCATATCATTCATATCATGTGATGCTATGTCATTCATCAATAAGACACTACCATATCATTCATACCATATGATGCTAAGTCACTCATCATAAAATACCTTATCATACACCACAACATAATTCATGTCACACCTTGCAATGTAGTTTCCGTATCCTACATCATACCGCATGATACTTAGCTATGCACTCTCTCTTCATTGTGTATACTAGGTCCTTCCTCATTACATGTTCAATACTTGGCACAGTCGAGGAGTTGCACTATGTTGTACCTTAACAAGATCACCTCATGACTACATAGGTCGTACCTTCCCTTGAACTCTTATGTTTCTAAGGGCACCGAACGTATCAGAGTTTGTCAGCTTACTTGTTGTATATTCTTAGCCTCCCTAATACATTGGTTTGTCCAAACTCTATGGAATTGGTTTCTACCTGTATATGGAAGTCACCTCATGCACTCACGAGTCTACCATCCCATGCAACAAATGGGGCTAGTGGGATCGCATATCACAACATCAAGTTCACATTTCGGGCTAAGGTTCTATCAATGTCTAAAAAGCGTTTACCATTTTGGGTCAAGTCCCATTTCATTTACATAGGCTAGGATTCTATCAATATTCCCAAAAGCCTTCATCATTTTGGGCCAAGTCCCCTTTCATTTATTGGTCTAGGGTTCTATCAATGTCCCAAAAGCCTTTACCATTTTAGGCCAAGTCCCACTTCATTGACACAGGCTAAGGGTTCTATCAATGTCCCAAAAGCCTTTACCATTTTGGGCCAAGTCCCATTTCATCCATACGGGCTAGAGTTCTATCAATGTTCCTAAATGCCTTAAACATTTTGGGCCACATCCCATCTCATTCACATAGGCTAGGGTTCTATCAATATTCTTAAATGCCTTCACTATTTTGGGCTAAGTCCCATTTTATTCACATGGGCTAGGGTTCTATCAATGTCCCCAACTACCTTTACCATTTTAGACCAAGTCCCATTTCATTTACTTAAGGGAAGGTTCTATCAATGTCCCTTAAATGCCTTCAACATAATAGGCCAAGGCCCATTTCCTTTCTTTCAGTTAGGTTCCTATGGGTTCCTCACCGTGGTCCTTTCTTGGACAGACCTTCTTTATTAGAGCCTTGTTCCACCTATGGTTTGGAACCTGATGCCCTAGCCACGGGTTAGGTGCTTCTCTCATGTTCTTTGTATGGGTTGGGTGTGTCAGCATACCAAATGGACTTGGCGGCCTCGAGATCCATATCAGATTTTATTTAGTGGTACTTCTGCTTTAGAGGGTATCGATATAAGTCCCATTAATATCTCGGCAATTAGTAAATCCCTAAGATTTAGTGGTGAAGATTATAAGTCCAACTGCATAGCATCCATCATAAACTTAAAGCTTTATATCAACAATGTAAGTCCCCTTGATTGGGCATTCAAATGAAGCCCTTAGCAGTTTAAGGCAACTGTCAAGCGCGAGTGATTTAATTTAACATGGCTAACTCCCTTGGAACATGTATGGTTCCTAAGATATTAATTGGAACCTAAATGTAGACTCGATCGGCAAAGCATCAGTAGCTGGTTTACCTGCCAATTCATGCATCCCTCTTATGATTGTGAAGAGTCGATCATTCTCGTAATATAACATACTTGTCACACCATTCATGGCATCCCAGGCATATTTCTACCATGTCTCGCTCATTCCTCACTTAGCATACCACTCTATACATTTAGGTAATAAGGTTTAACCTCACAAAAGGAATATGCATCTGACAGCTGTCTGTTGTGATTCCAGCATACTCTAAACATGAATGGATATTCAAAACCCAAACAATCTTAAGGAAGAAGACAAAGGCAGTAATATCGAAATCAACCAGCGTCAAATAAAAATTCAGAATCAGGATCGAGCAGAGGATAGAGTGATAACAACAAGAGAAATGGTAGACTTCAAAAAACTCCGATAAATTTACTGAAGTTATTACGAGACATGTCGCCATTGCTTTGGCAACTCAAGTACAAGATGTTCAGATACAACTGCCAGTGAGTGTAGAAGGACATAACAGAGGTCAAAGGGCTAAGAAGGCTGTAATTATCGATAATGATGATGAATACTATCCTCTTGTTCGGGCCGTGTCTAGCATGTTAGAAGAGCTGGCCGAGCAACTTAGAAAGCAAAATGAACGCATGGAAAATTTCATGTCCATGATGATAAAGAGCCTAGAAAAAGAAAAACCTCCATGGAAAAGCCGGAAGACTTCATGATCAGTGGGATTGAGCGATTTCCAAAAGGGTTCTCAATGTTGAGATTTCCACCATTTAACGGTAAAGGGTTACCGACTACCCACGTCAATTAGATCATCATTGTACTCTCAATGGCTGGTGTGATAGTTAACCAAATAGCTCATCTCTTTCTAACCACCTTGGAAGTAGGTGTTGTCAACTAGTATAATGCATTGCCCCTGCACGTCATAATAGATTGGGAGAGCTTTGCTGCCGAATTCATTGAATTCTATGCCTATAATGTTGAAAAGAAGACAATTCTAGAAGACTTCGAGGCAGTCAAATAGAGACCAAATGAAGGGTTCGAAACCTACTATCGGAGGTGGCACGACACCCTAAACAATATAACTGTAAAACCTCAAAAGAAAGAGCTCATTGTAAAACTGATTAATGGTAGCCTGGAGACTCATAGGAAAGAGATCAAGTATCTCACATTCTAGAGCTATGTCAATGTGCTGAAAATAGCAAAAAAGGTAGAGCGATATGAGGTTTCCCCAAAGCAGTAACATTCGGGCTTAAGAAAACCTTCACATCCAACTTCAAACTGGGAAATCCCAACAAGACTTTTGCTTTGATCAAAGTCAGTCGGTAGTTCAACTAGCTAAGACTACACAACCTCAAAAA
>CAOJCR015228290.1:0-10214 GCA_948330485.1 Euphorbia neoarborescens
AGGTTTTCAAGAATCAAGGTGATAAAATAACATCTTAGATGAATCCGGATAAACGGGATAATAAATGGATGAAAAACTGACAAAAAGCAAAAAGAAAGATGATTAGATAGGGGATTATCGAGATCACGACTAAACATGTCACGATCGCGACTTGTGAAGTTTTCCAAGGCTGAGTTCCAGGGGAATGTCACGATCACGACTCAACCTGTCACGATCGCAACCAATGCTTGTTTCAAAAGCCAAAGTTCTTGGAGTTTGCCACGATCGTGACCCTGACCCTTACGATCGCAACCTGCTTGAAAATTAGGCAATTAATTACAACCCTCTACAAGAAATGGCCATTGATGGCCGTTGTTCTCCCTCCTTATTCCCTCTAAATTAATCTTTATCCATTCTAAACCAATCCTAACACGTCCCAGCACCCTACAACCAATCAAAACACATCATAACCGCCCTAAAACTCTATAAATACCTATCAAATTCAACATTTTCTACATACTTATTGAGAGAGAAAATACTTTTTCGAGAAACTAAAATACTTTAGAGAGACACTCAAAAGGGACGAATTCTATATACAGTCAGAAGATTCATGGGAGTAAGAAGAAGCCTCTACATCCAGAGAAGGCATCCTTCTTGTATAGAAAAGAGATACAACCTATTAAAGAGTTTTACTCTTCTTCTAGGTTCTTTATGTGTCAATATTTTTTGTTTTCGGGATAGTTAATCATACTCTCTTGGTTTTTTATCATTTAC
This sequence comes from Euphorbia neoarborescens, assembly GCA_948330485.1. Classification (NCBI taxonomy): domain Eukaryota; kingdom Viridiplantae; phylum Streptophyta; class Magnoliopsida; order Malpighiales; family Euphorbiaceae; genus Euphorbia; species Euphorbia neoarborescens. The sequence goes on from CAOJCR015228290.1 coordinate 754, forward strand.
TTGCACAAAAATTCTCAGGAGTGTTGACAAACTCCCTTCAGGCAATCCCTATAATAATTAACAACTATCATATGGATTTATTATTAGTGTTTTATGGCAATAACTCTTCATTATTGATTTACATGTAAAATACGCATATTAGGTATACTAATAAGGTATAAATCATGTGTATTTTGTGTTGTTTAATGTGCATTTGGGTGTTGTTTTTTGTATAAAATACTTCTTTTGCAAGGTTAACGACTCAAGACATGGAAATCAAATCTCAGGATGATTAGAGAAGATTTGAGACAAACGGGATAAGAAACAGATAAAACGGTCCAAAACACAAAGAGAATGGAAGGCAAATGTTCATCTAGCAAATTTAGAGTAGATTTTAATGTCACTAGAGGCCGAATTTGGGTATACATATTTGATGCAAAGTTGAAGATAATTATTTTAGCTTTCCAATGGATATTTAATCACCTAATTCGGATATTGGACGAGAAAGTTACAGATGAAAAAAGAAAAGTTATACAGTGTTATTGAGATCGCAACTTTCATTAACAACCAAGGTCCAACTTCCAGCAAGGAGTCACGATCGCAACTTCCTCTATTGCGATCACAACCTGGATATGCATGGAAGTTGTTTTTAATAACTCTTTCATGAAACGAACATTGCAACCACCCCAACTTCCACCAAATCAACCCTTATCCATTATGGACCAATCCTAACACATTCCAAAATCTTTCCACCAATCAAATACATCTATAACTACCCTAAATCCTCTATAAATACCCAACAATACATTAAATCATTTACACTTGGATACACATTGAAATAGAGAGAAAAAGAAGAAAGAGAGACATCCATCGATATCGCTGTAGGGAGAAGATGCAAGGAAAACACACCCTACTGGTTTGTGTACTTTTTCTGTGGATAAGGGTGTAATCCTTACAAGTTTTTTCATTCTTTCCCATTACATTTTGTAAGTATGTTTGTATGTGTATTTAGAGAAGGAGTTAATCATACCCTCTAGGATGATTGTTTGCAAGTCTAATGCAAAGGTTCCTTGGTATGACAAACTAGGGTAAGCATGCGAAAAGATTGACAACCTTGGATTATGTTTGATTATGTATGATCTTTGTATTCTAGAGTTCTTCATTCCAATTTCTCTAAAATGTTTATATGTATTGTACATGTTGGATTTATATGAATGAAATTCTGAATTATTTACTTTGAATTCTTGTTTCAATATAATGCATGTGGCACAAGTTAATCATACCTTGTTATATGTGAATTCAGAAGTTGTTCTAGAGTCTTGTTGAAAGATGAAACACTAGAAATGTATGTGTACACTTAAAAATGGGTTTGCAATCTATGTTTTGTTGCATTTGCAATAATCAAAAGATGCAGTAAAATATAGAAGATCAAATCCATATGAACCGAGTAGAGTTAATCATACCAAATCCAGTAATGTTCGTTGAAATAATCGAATAACGAATACTTCTTCCATGCATGCCAATTTAGGGTTATGTTCATATGATCATTAGAAATACTAACGTAAGCAACACTGTTCTGAATATACTACGATTCATACTTGCTAAGTGTCCTCTTCATTAGATTTAATTTCTGTAAATCAGTAAATACAAACCATCCAAATTATGATTTCCATAGATAGAGTTAATGAACATGTAAACCACTGTAACCTTTTTTCTCGTGGAATCGATACTCGGACTTAAAAATCCACTTTATACTACTAGTACGACTTGTATACTCACAGTAATGTGTGAACCAATACATGCCTGGTAAATTCACACTATGTTTTTGGTGCCGTTATCGGGGAAAAAAGGTGTTCAGTGGCGAAAGTGGTGTTTAGTGGGGAAAGTGTTTTGTATTCTGATTTATAGATTATATCTATTGCATGTTTGTACATATTTGCATTTTGTGTGTTAATTTGTTTTTTTTATTTTTATTGTTATTTTGATATGGATTAAGTCTTGCACTTAATCCTAAGGGTTGGCTAATGATGTTATTTAGTGAATTTCAGTCATATTTTTATGAAGCAAAATGTTGAGCATGGCAAATACAAGGTCGATCAAGAATTCTCAACATTCTTCCCATTAAGTCGATACCAAAAGGAAGTTTTTCTATCCTTTTTGTTTTATATTATGTTTATGTTTGTATGAACCGTGTACTTCCACACAATGAGGACATTTTGTCAATTAAGTGCGGGGGAGTATATGTGTAAACACATATGTTAAAGTGTATATATGTTATGTGTTAAAAATTGGATAAATTTTTTAAATTTTTTTAAACTTTTCATAGAAACCAAAACCTGTTTATACTTTTAACAATAACATGCAAAAGTTTTCAAAGTTAGAAAATAAATGAATTTTGTGCCTATAATGCAATATGCATGATTATCCTTTTCTTATATTCCAATCCTACCAAAATTATTCCTTATTGTTCTTAGTAAGTTTGTATCTTATCTTATGTTATGATCTTGTGTCTTATATGTCTTATACATTATTTCCCTCAACATATAACTAAGCATGAACATTATAGTATGTGTAGTCCAATATTTTAGTAACATCTAAATCAAACTCTATTAGTTAAAGTATAAGTTGTGATGTTATGCATAAAGAAAAACTAGTCTTAGTTACATACCTATGAAATACTTAAACATTGTAAAACAAACTCTTTATCTTTATGAATTTGATTGAAAAAGGGAAACTAAAGCCATAATCCATGTAAGTTTTTATCAATAAAGGATGAGGGTATCAATTGAGAGAAAAGCTAAATATTTTTATGTCAAAAGGGAAGAGTGGTATGAAGCATAAAATGCAAATACTAAAAGCTATAAAACATTTACTTTGAAATTCTTTCAAAATATATGCAAAGAGAGGTAAGAATGGAGGTAAAAGGTGAGAAGTAGTATGGAGCAAAAAATACAACCACTTTTGATCTTAAAAACCTAAGGTACCTAAAAATGCCTTGAAATTAAATCTAGAACATCTGTGCTAAAATTGTCCCAACAGTCTATCAATTATATCATAAATATAGTTTGTAAATCAAGTTCGAAGGGAGTAATAGATTTCTAAACTAATAAACTAGGATGTTCTTATGTTAGACATGAATAAAATATACCATGACTTATTGAACCGCATTTTGATGTCAACTAAAATGTTGAATGATTCCACTGCATATTAAGTTTTTTATTCACTAGTATATAGTTCAAGGGAATATTTTAAGATACATGCTTTAAGATAAGATAGGACTTTTCTTGAGGATAGGCAAAGGATAAGTGTGGGAAAATTTGATACGCATGCAAAATATGCATATTAGGTATACTAATAAGGTATAAATCATGTGTATTTTGTGTTGTTTAATGTACGTTTGTGTGTCTCTTTCGTATAAAATACTTCTTTTGCAAGCTTAAGGACTCAAAACACGAAAAATCACATCTCAAGATGATTGGAGAATATTCGAGACAAAAGGGATAAGAAACGGATAAAAACGAGCCAAAACACGAAGAGAATGGAAGGCAATTGTTCATCCAACAACTTTAAAGTAGATTTTAAGGTATCTAGAGGCCAAATTTGGGCATACTTATTTGATGTAAAGTTGAAGATAATTCCTTTATCTTTCTAATGGATCTTTAATCACCTAATTTAGATATCGTACGAGAAAGTTACAGAAAAAAGTAAAGTTGTACAGTGCTACCGAGATCCTGACTTTCATCAATAACCAAGGTGCAACTTCTAGCAAGGGGTTGCGATCGCGCCTTCCTTTGTCGAGATCGCGACCTGGACATACATGGAAGTTATTTCTAATGGTTCTTTCATGAAATGAACCTTGCAACCTCCCAAACTTCCACCAAATCGACCCTTATCCATTATGGACCAATCCTAACATGTTCCTACATCTTCCATCCAATCAAATACATCTATAACCACCCTAAAACCTCTATTAGTACAAAAAATACATCAAATCATTTACACTTGGATACATATTGAGATAGAGAGAAAAAGAAAAAGGAGAGACATCCCATCGACATCACTGTAGGGAGAAGACGCAAGGAAGACACATCCTACTATTTGTGTACTTTCTCTGCGGATGAAAGGTGTAATCCTTACAAATTTTTGCATTCTTTCCAGTTACATTTTGTAAGTATATTTTTATTTGTATTTAGAGGAGGAGTTAATCATACCCTCTAGGATTATTGTTTACAAGTCTAATGCATAGGTTTCTTTTTCTGACATACTAGGGCAAGCATATAAAAAGATTGACTAACTTGGATCATGTTTGATTACGTATGATCTTTTTATTATGGAGTTCATTATCCCAGTTTCTCTAAACAGTCTGTATGTATTGTACATGCTGAATTTATATGAATGGAATTCTGAATTGTTTACTTTGAATTCTTGTTTCAATACAATACATGTGGCATGAGTTAATCATACCTTGTTATATGTGAATTCAGAAGTTATTCTAGAGTCTTATTGAAAGATGAAAAACTAGAAATGTGCATATGTACATAAATATGGGTTTGCAATCTATGTTTTGTTGTATTGCAATAATCAAAATCCATATGAACCGAGTGGAGCTAATCATACCAATTCTGGTAATATTCATTGAGATAATCAAAGAACGAATACTTCATCCATGCATGCCAATTTAGGGTTAAGTTCATATGATCAAGAGAAATACTAACATAAACAACATCGTTCTGAATGTACTGCGATTCATACTTGCTAAGTGTCGTCTTCATTAGATTTAATTTCTGTAGATTAGTATAATACAAACCATCCAAATTATGATTTCTATAGAAAAAGTTAGTGAACATGTAAACGACTGCAACTTTTTTCCTCATGGAATTGATAGTCGTACTTAAATATCCATTTTATAATACTTGTGTGATCCGTATAATTGAGGTAATGTGTGAGCCAACACATGCCCGGTAAATTTGCACCAATTATGTATGTTGTTCTTTAAACGTGTTATTATGGAAATGATATTGAATTGGTTGATATTATTTGATGATTCTTTGTTTAATTCTTGGTTTACATACTAGATATGCATATTGAGTTAATCAACACCAAGTTTATATAGAGTTAGAATGAGTTTTGATATTGTTTGAAGAGATAACATTAATATTATTCATGAAAGTTTAATGTATAAAGATAACTTGTGATATTGTATCTTGTAATAATCAAAAGATGTAGAATATTGTGCGTTTAAATCTTGCATGAATTAGGTTATCTAATGGTAAAGTCATTGAAATAATTAAGAAGTGACATTTCTCTATGCATGTGAATCACAAATAAAGTTAATCAGTTTGTAAGAATAGTCTACAGAAAATATTAAGTAATCAAAACATCCTTAATGGAATATAGAATAAGTTAAAGTAATTCTTGTGTATTTATGAATTGGTGTAGGATTCATAACAAATAGTGCTAGTATGCGAGTAGCCCCTGATAATCTCCAGGACGGCTGTTCGACACTGTGTGCCGTAACGTCCGTAAGGATGCTGGTCAGGGATTGCCATTCGTGTCGCCTGTTAGGGATTGCCATATCGCCTATTCGATTACGCGGCCGGTCAGTTCAGAAAACACTTGCTAAGCTCCTGAGGACACCAACAAGGTGAGGTCACGCTTTAAGGTGTGTTATATATGTTCGGCACTTGACCTCTAACGGGTTATCACGCGGTCAGGTGTGTTGTGTTCGGCACGTGAGATCTAATGGGTTATCAATATTATTATTATTATTATTATTATTATTATTATTATTATTATTATTTGTCATTGAATAAATTTTTTTCAAATTAATACCATTTTACCAAATTAGAAGTTCTTTAGGCTGGCGTTATTTTATTTAATTATTGAAGTTATTTATGATAATAGATCATTTTTTTTATTTTTACTATTTTTTTTTGTATTTTTTTACTGTTACAACTTCCCTTTTTTAATTTCTAGTGATTTTTTTTATATTTTTATTAGAATAGTTTTCACTTCCCATTAAATTACAATCATAAATTTTCTATTAATGGGTTGAATTACTTTTCTCCTAAAACTCAATTTCATATATATGTTCATCTCTTCCCGTTAGTTACATCTCTTCAACTACTCCCTCAAGTGTTTTATTTTATTTTTAATTTTTATCTTTCCGACACTTTCAAATCTCCATGTTTTAATACTCTTAATTGGGTTTCTTTTTATTTTCTATTAGTTCCTATTAATGTTATAACATGGAGTGAACAACAACAATCGTTCATTTCGTTTCTCAAAAATCAATGTCTACACTTTTATTTTCCTCTTTTGTTCCTTTTGTTTTCCAATAATAATATTGCTTCTGCCAGTGTATTTCTTATAATTTTACAGATACAGAAATAAAAATAAAATAGATGAACACATTTCAAACATACATAATTTAGTTTGTTTATGAGAGAATTTCTTCTATGAACCCGGTGTACTGTCACATAGTGCACCCGACCACTGAAATTGTGAGACGTAGGTTATAGAAATTCTTTGCTTATGAAAATGTAGTGCCAGTGTCTTTGAGTATATTTTTACATCCAAAAAAATTTGAAATATAATGACTTATTAACTAAACACGATAATGGAATAATAATAATTTGATTTTATTATATTAAAATTTGATTGTATTTAATAATTCATTATATTGCGCTGATGTATACCCAACATAGCCTAAAAGCTAATGAAACTAACATATATAAACAGATGGCTATGAAATTGTACACATACAGAAAGGGATAGGTGTGTATGATCGATTGGAACGCAAGTGGTGGATGCTAATTCCATTAAAAATTGCTACCTGTTGGAACACAAAAACTTCAGGCACATTAGAAGAAGAGAAAGAGCACATATACAGGGGAGGCATGGATAGCCCTGTGCCTCTGACCCACTCAACCAAGTAAAAAGCCCTAAAAAAAAAAAAAGCTTGATTCCACAAATTTGCATGATGGATTCCTTCACGTGGACACAATACCTACGTTTGATGACGAATTAAAAACCAGCGTGTGGCTCAATATTTTTCAACGTTTTCTTCTCGTTATTTTTGGTATAATATTAATATAGTTTTATAGTTGCTTGTACTTTGCTTTTATATTGAATTATATGAATAGATATTTATGTGTCTCTGTATTCATTATTTTTTATTATCATGGTTTGGAAAAGGGTAGGGGACAAACTTCACTAGTTATCACTTTATTCAATCACCTTTACACATGCTACTTGTTTTTTAGAAAACAAATTATTGTTATTCTATCAATCATTGCTTTCTGCTATTTACCATTTAAGGAATAATTTAAAAGCTTTTAAATATTATAGATAATAATAACATCGTTTCTGTATACATTACTCAACACAAGTCTGATTTATACAACACATCACCATATATACCCTACCATGGATAAGGATACTTGATGAGAGTAAATTATATGATTTAGATCACGAATAAATCAGTTAAGTATTAAGATAAATTATTGAAAAAATATAAAAACTACGGTTTATATATGTTTGTTTATGCAGGTTGTAGAGGAGTTCAGCAATCTCGAAAGAAGGAGTTTCGAGATTGCTGAGAAGGGAGAGGAAAGGAGAAAAGCGAAGCAGGTAGAGTAGGTGGGAAAACATAGCTGGTAGAATGGAAGGGAATGAGTATCTGACGGAGGAGATGGCCTCACAAAAACTAAAACTGATGAGGGGATTAGCAAATTTGACCCATACCCTTTTTTGTCCTTGATTGAATGACTAAAATACATTTTAATTATTGCTTAATATTTTAGATGGCTGTGATGAAATCTGAACTTGATTAGCTTTTTGTGTAGCTTGTCTAGTGCCACATCACTCTTGTCATTGTTAGTTTTTCTTCTTTAAATAGGTTCCTGTTTAGTAGTTGGGGGATATTATGTTTTTTTTAGAAAGCAATATTTATTACTCTCCATCTTTCTTCTTCTAATCTAATTAAGTGTTTAGTTTAATTAATTGTGTTCTTTACTTCTTTAAGCATTCTTTTAATTATGTTTAGTAGTGAGTTTCTTTTCAGGCTGAGCTAACAAGCCTGTTAGCTCTGGGCGAGGTTTTCAAGCGAGGTTGCAGTTGAGTGAAAAGTAAGTTGTGTGAAGAGAAAAGAAAGTTTTGTATGAGAGTAGGATCCCTCTTGTATATTTAGTACTCTTATTGAGACGTAACAGTGATTTAAGAGTATGGAACCATCTTCTATACACACATTCTCTAGTGAGATGAACCAAGTGATTTAGAGAGTGTGCCAAGAGATTTTTATTTCGGTAAAATACTTGTTGTCGTTAATGCTTGAGTGAAGACTTAGTGAGGCGTAACAACAATCTGAGTTTAGATCTCAAAGTTCTAGGCGAGGTCTAACGATAAACCTAGTTACTAGAGGGCAAGAAACCTTGGACTGCAATTTCCCATTATTTGTAATCTTTAGCTTGGAAAAGCAACCAAGATCTGTAAGGTTGTGTTAGCAAAAGCTTGTACCTTTCCCCATGTTATTACTTTCTTTATTTTTCTATGTAAGTTCTCGTTTTTATTATCTACACTTAATCTTTGCTTATTTCTTTTACCTAGCAACCTTTTGATATCTGACCAAAGCTCGTAGATTGTACAGAAATATTCACAAGATTTCTTACTCCCTATGGAATACGACACTTGGCTCACCTATATACTACGAAACGAACTAGTGCACTTGCTAGTGGACCATTTTAAGGCGAACAAGTTTTTAACGCCGTTGTCGGGGAGTACGACTTATATTTTGAAGTTTTTTAGTTTGTTTGAGTTGATACTTTTGTGTGTTTTGTTTTCGGAGTTTTCTGCAATCTGAAGGTTTCCTTATATGCGAAGATTTGATCAACCTGTTGTTCCATTCGATTCCAAAATTTAAAGAACTTGCAGGAGGAGAAGTGTAGCAAGGCGAGCTCGCTGAAGACAGAGAATGGTGGGTGAAAACCCACCACTTTTGCAACCACCACCAGCTGGTGGTGAGAATGCTGACCAGAGGCCAAGATTGAAAGAATATACTAGACCCGTCACCAAGGGACACTCTTTTTGCATAGTGATACCCGATGAAGGAGATACTATATTTGAGATCAAGGCTTATATGATTCAAATGCTTCAGGACACTACCCAATTTGAAGGTTTACCTGGAGAAGACCCAAAGGCTCGCATCCACGATTTTGTCACCATATGTAATACTTTTCGAACCAACAGAGCTGTCTCAGATAATGTGATTTGGCATAAACTTTCCATTTTTCATTAAGGGATAAAGAGAAAAGCTGGCTCAAAAATTTGCAACCAGGTTCTGTTACATCCTGGGATGAGATGGCAAGAGTTTTCCTAACTAAATATTTCCCACCAAGGCAAGCTATCAAGTTGAAGAATGAGGTTACTCATTTTTATCAAAAACTTGACGAATCCTTATCAGAAGCATGGGGAAGATATAAATA
>CAOJCR015233071.1:0-10441 GCA_948330485.1 Euphorbia neoarborescens
GAGTGACACATGGCATCAAGAGAGTGGAAGGAGGATGATATGGTTTTATTCTTTCTTTTATAGTTTATCTAAATGTGTTATTTTTGTATTATTAGATTTTATGGAAGAACAATTTTGAAATTTTACTTTTATGGTTCTAATTTTGTAATTTTTATATTTAAAAGGGCTATTGTTGTAGGAAGCCCAGAAATATATTACTTAATCCACATTATCAATTTATTATGGAAGTTGAGCTGTAGTGTGAGTTTACATGGACCATGCTATAGAGAAATTGGAAAAAAAAAGTTACATTTATATTTCGTATTGATTGCTTGCTATTAACCAGAACTATTATAAATATTCCCCACAGTTCTCAGACATCTGTACCAAAATAAGCAGTCAAAGGAACGTAAGGCTTAAGAGTAGTTTGATAATTCTCAACAGCATCTCTCTGAACCAATTTAAGGTATTCAAAATGATCATAAGGCTTATACTGCAGAGGATGTTGTTCATCTACTAGCTCTTCTGGCGCCTTTACCACATATCCTTCTTTGAAGGCCGTAAACAATCCAACAGAGTACCTTATCTTTTTCCCTTTCATTGTTACTCGATGATATGGAGCATATACTCGTCCATTCGTCCATGCCTACACTTATTAAATCAACCAATTTCATAGTTATAATATATTATATATTCATATGCACTAACTATGAGATACCATTTATTGAAACGCAAAATATACACCGGGTGTATGTGTACCGGACTTCTAAATATACACATTTTATCTTTTTTTTCCCCTTCTATCTCTTGACCTTTTTCATTGCTACCTAGTTTGCCTTATTTACATACTTTCTTACGTCTAAGTTCAAATTATATTCAAATTACTAACATTAGTGTTAAATCCGGCTCAAGTATCATTTCAAAAAGGATTGGATCAAATGTGAACAATTGTAATACGTCATGTGTCAAATTTACTAAATGAAGTGAAAGGGCCAAGCAAAATATCTCAATGTAAAAAGTCAATTGATGAGTACCAGAGAACCCAAAAGGATATTTTAACCTATGAGATAAAAGTGTTAATTGAGCTAGATATCAGTGGTTGACTTACCATGAGATTATCAAATATTGAACTAAATCACTTATATAATTTGGAAAAATTAATGTTCATCCGAATAAAAAAAATTCTAAGCTGATTAAAATTATTTTTATAAATAAAATCATGGTTGGTTGACCGAAATAGAATAGTTATTTCACATAATTGAATAAAAGATGAATGCAATAGTAATTCATTTTTCAATCCTACTCAAATATTCAGTTCTAAAATTAGAGTAATACATGAAATATGCCATTAAAATTTAAAAAAGGAAAGTAAAATTGTGCTAAATAATATAAAAAAAATCAAAAAATAAAAATTAAAAGCAAATTAAAAGCAAATAAAATAAATAAATAAATGAAAAATGAAATCAAGTAGTGCAGAAAGAAAAAAATACACAACTAATAAGAAACAAAAAATGAATAAAACAAGAAAAAAAATAAAAAAAATATGAAGATAAATATGACATAAAGAGAAAAAAAAAAGTAAAAAGATAAAAATTATGTTAAAAAAGTGTTTGCAGTGAAATATGGTATACGCATTCTTTTGTTCCAAAAATAACTATTCATCATTTTGAGAAATAGTTCTTCTACGATTACAATTAAACCAAACATAAATGAAATAATTATTTTAATCTCACTTTAACCAAATATAATTGAAGTGTTTGAGTTTGGTGTGAAAGAGAATACTCACATGAAGGGATTCACCAATGAAGACCATAAAATTTTGTGGAGAAGGTTTACAATGAACCCATTTACCATCTCTGGTTTGAGTCTCTAACCCATCAACTTCGTTCTGATACAAAATAGTCATTATGTCTTGATCCTTGTGAGTTTGTAACCCAATTTCTCCCTCTTCTTTTTCAGGCAAGTCATATTTTTGAAGCCTAAGTGAATAAAATACAGAATTGAAGTGCTCATCCATGTACTTTTCCACCCCCAAGCACTCCATTATCATTCTCATTATTATATTCTCCATTTCTGATATTTGCTTTGTGTATTCCTGTATTTTTTGGCTGTTCAAATGCATAAATAAAAAGGTACAACATATTAGTATAATAATAGCTCCACTATACATTACAGAGTAACAAAAACAAAGATTTGCATACACATCATCTTAACAGACATGAAAAACCTTCTTAGAAGGCCAACATGTAACTTAGCATTCTGCTTAATTAGTAAAAAATAACATGAGTCTACATTGGAAAGTGAAATCTTGTAAAGGGCCATACATCATCATACTTACTTATATGTCATAGATCCAATAGCCTGGAGTATACACGTACTATTGAAACCCTATTTTGATTTTAATTTTTTAAGATGACAAAATATATTCTAAATATGTTTGAAAATTAACATTGGCTTAATTTTATTTCATTTGTTCTTGTAACGTGTTTTTTGTCTAAATATTTTTTTGAGTAGACATGCATTTAACCAAATCAGGAAAGCTGATGTTTTTTTACTATTGTTGGTGAGGCAACGAGAAGCTTTCATCAGTTGACTAACGGCTAGTACTCTATTAAAAAAATTTTCAGTAGCTAGTTAGATAAGTATCTGCTCAATACAGATAAGAATCTCAGCACCGTTGGAAACCCCAGTATGAAGACAAAAATCCTCATCAATGGTCAAAACGCATCTGATCCAAGGACCAGCCACCAACGACTACTTTTGCTGGATTAATATAAATAGAGAAAGTCTTCAAATGGACAAAGTTACCAAGATTTCCCAGAGAACACAAGCTAGAATTTTAAGCTCTATCATTTTTAAGAACTTTGTAATTTCAAAATAGAGAATATTTCAGATTAGAACTTAACTTTTCAATTCTTTCTTGAGTTGTATATTTTTCAATCACTTGTTGTTCCAATACTGATGAGGGTAAGAAGTAGATTAGTTTAAGTTAGTCTGTGAGAACAGTACTCAGTTAGGCTAGTTACACTAAGTTGTAAAAGGTTTGCATCATACCTGAAAAGATACATAGTGTATTGAACTCTCATGGGACGGTACCTTGAGGACTGGATATAGGCAAGTGTGTGCGAACCAGTATAAATCATTGTGTCCTTATATTTTCAACCTTTTACCCTTTTGCTAAAAACTCAGACTCGTTTTGTTGAATATCCTACTGAGAAAAATTCTTTTCTATCATTACTGAGATAGTTCAGTCTACTTACTGGATTTGTTTTTGAACTGACTAGTCTCAGTCTCAGTACCCATGTTTTCAACCCTACCAAACTGCTTCACCTTACTTGCAAATTTTTAAAAGCCCAATTCACCTCTTTCTTGTGCTAATTTCGTCCATACTGGGACTCATATTTGGTATCAGAGTCTCACTCTAAATTCCAAGATCTAACAATCTTAGAGGAAGGATCAGATGGCCAACAACATCAGACATCTTTCCATCAATGAGACCACTCAAATCCTTCCTGAAAGATTATTTATAACCAGGCCTCCTCTATTCTTCGGGTCCAACTACACAATCTGGAAGAACATGATGAAGAAGTTCATCCAGACAACTGACATGAATGCTTGTAGGAAAACAGTAAATGTTCTGTACGTACCAAGGAAGACACTCGGTACAGGAGAGACTATTGAAAAGCCTGATGAGGAACTAGATGATGTTGATCTGAAGAAGCTTTAGACAAATGCTATGGCAATCAACATCCTTCATTGTGCCTTGGATGCCAACGAGTACAACAAGATATCTAGCTATGAAATAGCCCAAGAGATATGGAAAAAGCTAGAGGTGACTTATGGAGGTAACACTAAGTTCAAAGAGCACAAGATCAATCAGTATATGCGTCAGTATGAGCTGTTTGAAATGAAAGTAAGAGAAAAGGTGGCTGACATGAATGCCAGGTTCACTAACATTGTGAATGAGCTAAAAAGACTGGGTAAGGTGATTACTAAAGAAGAGCAAGTCAAGAAGCTGGAAGGCTAAGAAGACTACTATTGAAGAGGTGCAATATCTTACAAAGTACAAATATGACAATCTGATGGGTTCTTTAATGACCCATGAATGCACCATAAAGGCTTTCAAAATGAAGGAGAAGCCTGAGGACAAAAGGCAAAAATCCATCATACTGAGGGTGGATAATACTGACTCAGAATCAACGTCAGGCAATAAGGATGTGGCTATGATCATTAGAAAACTCAGAAGAATGCTAAGAAAAGGAGGGAAGTTCCAAAAGAGGAATTTCAAGAAAGGAGATCAATACAAGAAGGAATCCTCATCTTTAAGGCCTATCACGTACTTTGAGTGCAATTAGTCTGGACATATCAGATCAAGCTTTCCAAAGCTGTCCAGAGAGAAGAAAGATAAAAAGAAGGCAATGATGGCAACCTGGAGTGATAGTGACGAATCTTCTGAAGATGAAGGAGCAAATGATATGGCCAACGTCTGCTTCATGGAAAAAGGCACAGATAGTGACTCTGAGAATGAACGAGGTACTAGAGAAGCAAGCACCTCACTGAATATTGAGGTAACAAACTTTCCTTTGTTTAATAATGAGCTCACTGAATCTGTCTATGAAATGTATCAATGCTTTGAAACTGCCATGCAAAAAATTAAATTACTGAGGAAGAAATGTACTAAGCTAGAAATTGAGAATATGTCTCTAAGCTTGGAAGTAAAACTTCTGGCAGATTGTAACTCCTTGAATGATAATATAATAAATCATTTAAGACTGTAAGTAAATGACTTATTAGAAAATATAAACTTTTGCAAGATAGAATAGAATCCATATCAAAGTCTACTAAGTATTAGTATGCCAAAAAACCCAATATTGGGTACAGGAGAAGAAATTTCAGGGCTTTTGATAGATGTCCCAATAGGCAAACTAAATGTGACTAATGTTTGAGACCCGGACACACCTCTAGAGTGTGTCGAATAATAAATGGGCAGACTACTGAAAAGCTAGTCTGGAAGCCCAAAGCTAACCCCATTGGACCCAACTTAGTTTGGGTACCTAAAAACAAGTGATAATTTTGCAGGTAAGCCTGAGATGCGTGGAGAATTCAACAATGTGGTGTATAGACAGCACATGCTCAAGGCATATAACTGGTGATGAAAGTCAGTTCATCTCCTATACTGAATAAAGGAATGGGAACGTCAGCTTTGGTGACAATAAGAAAGGAAAGATACTTGGATATGGAACTATTGGAACAAGCCTAGCTATAGAATGTCTTCCTAGTATCAGGTTTGAAATATAATTTATTGAGTGTATCTCAACTTAGTGATAAAGGGTATAAGGTTATTTTTTAGTCACATGGATGCACTGTTATTGATTCTGAAACTGAAAAAATTATTTTGTTTGCCCCTCGTACTAAAAATGTTTTTATGCTTGATTTGAGTAAAAAGTTTTCAAAAGATTTTTTCTTAGTGTCAAATGAAGAAAACTCAATAGACCCAGTACTCAATATTGATACTGAAGGTATGGCTACTGAGACTCAGTTAAATAATATTAATCTAACTAGGACTACAGGAATATCTCAATAGCAAGCTGATATTGTTGGAACCCAAGAGAAAGATGACAACTACGGATTCCCAGTTGAGACTAGATATCACTGAAGTCATCCTCCAGAGAACATTATAGCCCGAGCTGAAAATAGAATGATGACATGAGCCCAACCGAATAGATACTTTGGGAATGTTACCTTCGTCTCAATACTGGAACCCAAAACATTTCAAGATGCTTAACACGACGAGTATTTGATGAAATGCAAGAGGAACTTGACCAATTCAAGAGGAATCAAGTGTGGGAACTAGTCCCTAGACCCAGAGGCAAATCAATGATTGGAACAATGTGGGTCATCAAGAACAAGCTTGATGAATCAGGAAACATAGTCAGGAACAAGGCCAAACTGGTGGCTCAAGGTTATAATCAGCAAGAGGGTATTGATTATAGTGAGACTTTTTCCCCAGTATCCAGGTTAGAAGCTATTAGAATCTTATGTGCCTTTGCTAGTCACATCAGATTCAAGCTCTTCCAAATGGAAGTTAAAAGTGCCTTTCTCAATAGCTATATTGAGGAAGAAGTCTTTGTTAAACAAACTCCTGGCTTTGAGAATTATAATTTTCCTGAACATGTTTTCAAACTTAAGAAAGTCCTCTATGGTCTGAAAATTGCACCTCGTTCTTGGTATGAGAGGCTAACTAAATTCTTGATTTCAAAAGATTTTCAAAGAGGCAAAGCTGATATTACCTTGTTTATTAAAAGAAAAACTTAGCATATCTTGTTAGTTCAAATATATGTTGATATTATTTTTGGTAGTACAAACAAAAACCTTTGCAAAGAATTTAGAAATCTGATGCAAGGTGAGTTTGAAATGCCTCTGATGTGAGAATTAAATTTCTTCCTTGGATTACAAATCAGACAAAGCAAATATGACATTTTTATAAATCATTCTAAATATACCTGAGAAATATTGAAGATTTAGTATGATAACTGCAAGTTAACAACTACTCCAATGATCTCAGACACTGTACTGAGTGAGGATAAGACTGGTGAGTCAGTTGACAATAAGTTATACCGAGGTATGATTGGATCTTTATTATACCTAACCGCCAGTAGACCTGAATTAACTTTTCAGTATGTTATTGTGCACGTTTCCAATCTAATCCTAAGGAATCACATCTAACAGCGGTTAAGAGAATTTTAAGGTATTTACATAGCTCAGTAGATGCAGGGTTATGGTATCCAATTAACTTAGACTTCAAGATGATGGTGTATACTGATGTAGATTATGGGGGATATAGACTGGAAAGGAAGAGTACATCCGGAGGATGTCACTTCCTTAGAGAGTGCTTAGTATCTTAGTTCAGTAAGAAGCAAGCCTCAGTAGCCCTTTTAACTACTAAAGCTTAATATATTGCTGTTGGAAGCTGTGTTTCCCAACTCTTGTGGATCAAACAAGAACTAGAAGATTTTGGGATCAGATCAAATTCCATTGAAGTTAAATGTGACAATAAAAGTGCAATAGATCTATCTAAGAATCTTGTTCAGCACAGCCAGATGAAGCACGTCAGCATCATACATCACTTCATCAGGTATCATGTTCAGAAGAGAGACATCAAGCTGATATTTGTTCCCTCTGAAGACCAACTGGCTGACATTTTCACCAAAGCACTGACAAGGATAAGTTCATAACTCTCAGAGGAGCCGTTGGAATAACTAATCCTCTTCAGTGAATGTGTACACCTTATCTATCTCTGTTATTTAATTATGCCAATATTTAATGCTATTAATACTGAAATGCCACATGTGCATCATCATTATTGATTTCACATCAGTTTCATTTCCCAAGAGTCATCTTAATGGGAATTACGGCTGATTGGACATCTTGAATGTCTCAAACGGCTAGTATTCAAAATCATGGGGATATTTTGTCTTTCAATATTCTGAAAATCACTATATACAGGCTGATAGAAAATGCTTTCTCACTTTTGCCTTCTCTGCCTTCTCACTAGAAATTTCATTTTCTCTCACTAGAAATCCCTAAGTTCTCTCTTCTTTTTTCCGTTCATCGATGACTCTTAAACGTAAGGCCAGTGAGGCCTCAAATAGGGATAGCTCTAGATCCTTTCCCAATATCTCAACATGCTCCGTTCTAAGGTCGAGGATCTTTGATTACTCGTTTATCTCCTTTACTGAACCCTTCAAAATGTGGATCTGTAAAAATCACTGGAAAACATTCCTCAACATTTTGTCTCCTGCTTTTAAAGATCTGATTACTCAGTTCTACAGGAATATGGTTAGAGATTCTGAGCATAGGGACTCCTTTAAAATGATTGTCCAAGGAAAGTCCATTAGGGTCACTCCTGAGGTACTGAGTGAGATATTGGATGTGGACTACAATGTAACCGTACTGAGGAAAGGTGGTAATAAGAAGAAGGTTCAGAATTTCGAAACTAATTATCTTGCCTAAAGACCTAACCGGGGAGCTGATTTCTACATATCTCCCAAGATACACCCGGCTGGCTCACTACCTGGTGTCTCAGTACATCGTGCCCAAGAAGTTTAGTAGAAACTCAGTCTCGAGTTTCGAGCTGTGCATCATATGGCAAATTTTGGAGAACCTTCGCCTCAACATCCCCGTACTGATCATCTCTCAGATGATGTAGCCAAAGGCATTTCTGCCCTATAGGTCACTAATAACGAACATACTGGAGCACTTCTCCATCCATCAAAATCAAGACATGAAGCCCCTGTAAGATTCAGTGATGGATGAGAAGATCCTCGTGGGGTTAGAGTTCAAAAAACCCTATGAGAGGAAGGAAAGAGTTTGGAAACCCCAGGAATGTTCTCCTCCAGCCAAGCTGAGAAGGATTGGAAAGTATGGTCTAAAGAACAAACTCATGAATACTGATAAAGTTGCTGGCATCAGATTCAAGTTGTCCATTAAGAAGAAGAATAAGAATGTTCCTACTATAAGAAAGCGTGCAATAATATCCTCCTCAGACTCTGAGACTGATGAGGAAATCAGAGAGATGTTGGACACTCCTTAGAACCTTTCTAAGGAAAATCTTCTTGATGAGCCATCTGGTACTAAGAGAGTCACCTTTGGCTTTCTGATAGCTCTTTTAACTCCTCCTGAGGAAGTTCCGTCTAATCTACCTCAGTCTCCTGTGCATCAGACACCTCCTCCTTCCCCTTCTCAACTTCTTGCTTTACCTCAGGCATCAGAAATAATTGATATTGAAGATCTTACATCTAATGAGCCTTCTCCTAATCCACCTAAGGAATTTACAAAGGACCATACTGAGAATCCTGCTTCCTCACCTCCTTCTCCTACTCAGGCATCTGCTCCACCTACTGCACAACTTCCTGTCCCATCTGAGCAACATGCTTCTGCTTTGTCTCTATACATTTCACCAACATCAGTACCCTCATATTCCAATCCTCCTCCTCAGACTTAGCAGGCCTTTATGTCTCACGAAAATTCGACAGTTAATATGATAGAGTGCCTTCTCCAACAGATAAAGGCTCTTCTTCCCAAGTCTATGCCTTCCACTACTTCCTCAACCCTCGATATAGGAGACCTTAGCCTCATCCTTACTGAGCTCAATAATTTAAAAGCCATGGTCCATAACGTAGCTACTCTTCAAGTCTCATCTTCATCGCTAAGCATGATTGACAAAGTGGCCTCTATTCAACTGAACATGCTCAGTCAGATCAATAAACTCCAGTCAGTGGTGAAGACTGTGCTTGCTCCAAACTTATACGCTTCTCTTATCAAATCACAGCTTCAATATGATGTGAAATTTCTTACAAAGCTGATTACTGAGAATTCACATAGTTTGAGTGCGCAGATTGAGACTCTCAGAGAACTAAATGCTCCTCAGAATACAACTTTGGAAGTCATCAAGGCAAATCAGTCTAGGATGTCCTCTGAAATAATTGCATACTCAGCTAGGGCTGCCAACATTGAAGCAGAAACAAAGGCAATGTCAGCTCATCTTCTTAAGATTGTCCAAACGAACTCTACTCAATGGGCTAAGAATTCCATCTGGAATACTAAGGCACTTATGTTTTTGGGCAATGAACTGAAGCAACAATTATCGGCTAACACTCAAGTTCAGTGGAATGCTCTTACTGATGAAATGAACAACCATCTGGTTTAATATCAGAGATCCTCACAAGAGTTAATGTCTAGACCTATTCCTCCTCCTAGAGCTTCTGCCCCTAGTTCTAATGAAAACAAAATGGGAGAGAGAACATCTGAACATCTGTCTCAACAACAACCTCAGTCGCAACCTCCTCCGTCTAGGCCTCCTACTGAGCCTAAGGCTTCCAAAGCCTTCTTCGTCAAACTATTAGGAGCTAGACTTAGAATTTTTTCGGTTGTTTTGCATTTCAATTCATTCGTGTATTTATCGTCAATACTTTTTATTATGAATGAAATATAAATTTTTTCTCAATTCTTTATTTGCTTTTTCACTTTGATGAATTTTTATTCAGTATATGCTTCATTTATCAATATCAAACTGAAATAAAATGATCTACTAAACTCAAAATTAATTCTTCAAACACTTAAACTCTCAGGTGCAAAATTATTTTGTCAATATCAAAATGGGGAAGATTGTTGAAATCCTATTTTGATTTTAATTTTTAAAGATGACAAAATATATTCTAAGTTTGTTTGAAATTAATATTGGCTTAATTTTATCCCATTGGTACTTGTAACGTGTTTTCTGTATAAGTATTTTTTTAGCAGACAGTCATTTAATCAAATCAGGAAAGCTAATGTTTTTTGCTTTTGTTGGTGAGGCAACAACAACGCTTTCATCAGTTGACCAACGACTATTACTCTATTAAGGAAAGATTTCAGTAGCCAGTCAAACAAGTATCTACTCAGTACAGATAAGAATCTCAGC
>CAOJCR015239648.1:0-10149 GCA_948330485.1 Euphorbia neoarborescens
GGATCGATACTCAGACTTAAAAATCCATTCTATACTACTTGTGTGACCCGTATACTTGTGGTAGTGTGTGATATTTGTGTTATAAAGACTAACTTTGTTATTGATACATGAATATGCTATGCTACACCCGAATACCACACATCATGTTGTATGGTAGGCTCATCCAGTTCAGCGAACTATTCTTCCTGGCTGAGCTGAATGAACCATTTTTAAATCGAATTTTATTCAAAAATTTTTATTTTAGAGGCCTCAGTGCACTTTACAGTGTCTTCCAATAAGCCGTCCGCTCACAGTGGCGACTCTCCTGGGGATTTTTCTTTTAATTAAATTTTTAATAAAGTTAAAATTGAAAAGTTTTTGGATGAACTCTAAATATAAGTTTGGACATCGGAATTGGAATTCATTCTTTTTTTATTTTTATGCTTCATTTAGATCTTTCATTTTGGACCACCCTTTATACCCGATGATCACGAGAAAGCGCTGCTTATGTTCCATTGTCTAGTCATAAAGACGCCTATTGGGGGATCTACTCATACGCTTTATATGAAGCATAACTTTGTGTTATGGGAAGTATAAAAAAGCTATGGGAGCCTTTATTATACCCATTGACCAAAGCCCACATATAGCAACTTTTGCGACTTCCCATAAGGTACCAAGATTTGTGTGTTTGCTTAAGTAGTTGCTTTAATCCCACCTAGAAAAGGGACTGACTTTACCGTATGGTGTTATAAGGTTGGAAATAACGTTTCGCATGCTGCGTGTATATTCTTGTGTGTGTCGTGACAAAAAATGTTATGTGCCCTTATTTAGGATCATGACTCATACGCATTCATGTTATGCCGTGCTGACCATATCTCTATACAGCCATTGCGCATTGTAGATAGGTTCCATATGAATGTGTGTTCTACTAACCACATTTTTGTACAGCCATTATGCATGGTGGATAAAAACCACCTATTATCCTGTTCTCTCAGATTAGGACACACATATATGCATAATTTGGGGACACCAAAGATGCACACAAAACATTAACAACCTATGTTTAAATTAATTTTTTTAGGATGTTCATTCATTCGTCCGATGAATCACATGTCCATACATGCTATCTAAGTATGTCTATACCTTCTTCATATAAAATACATGATCATATATGTCATCATAAAGTATGCCCATGCATTCTTCATGCATTTTCCATATGAATTACATAACAGTATGATTCTTTATTCTCCTTATAAATTACATGTCCATGCACGAGTATGCTCAATCATCACAAAGTATGCCCACACATTTTTCACATGAATTACAATATGTTTATGCATCTTTCATGAATTACATAAACGTATGCTTATCCATCATTACCTTGAATCACGTGTCCAAACATAATATTTAGGGTATGCCCATGCATTCTTCGTATGAAAGTATGCCCGTATTTACATACCTTCATCAAATATACCTATACTTTTTTTGAATGCACATACTCATCAAGTATGCCCCATGCATGTCTCTAATGCGTATGTTTATGTACATGCTCACTAAGTAGGCCCATGCATCTTCCACATGAAGAACACATGCCCACACATATTCATTAAGCATGCCCATGCATTATTCATGTGAAATACATGTACGAACATGCTTTATTAGGTATGCTCATGCATCTTTCACATATAATATCCTTGTCCATCTATGCTCATACAAGTTATTAAAGGTACGCACACACATTTTTTCACATGCTTCTTTAAGTACGCCTTTGCGTTCTTCATGTAAAATATGTGTCCATACATGCTATCTAAACATATCCATACATTCTCCACATGAAATATGTGTTATCTAAGTATGTCTATACCCTCTTCATGTAAAATACATGATCATATATATCATTACGAAGTATGTACATGCATTCTTCACATGAATTACAATGTGTTCGTGCATTTTCCATATGAATTACATAGGAATATGATCATTCATTCTCCACATAAATTACATGCACATGAATGAGTATACGTATTCATCATGAAGTATGCCCATGCACTCACCATATGGATTACCATATGTTCATAGGAGTTTGATCATTCACTCTCCACATAAATTACATGTCCATACATTAGTATGCTCATTCATCACGAAGTATGCCCATGCATCCTCCACATGAGTTACAAAATGCTCATGCATTTTTCATATGAATTACATAAGAGTATGATCATTCATTTCTATATAAATTACATGTCCATACATTAGTATGCTCATTCATCACGACGTATAACCATGCATCCTTCACATGAATTACAAAATGTTCATGCATTTTTCATATGAATTACATAAGAGTATGATCATTCATTCTCTACATAAATTACATATCCATATATTATTATACTCATTCATCATGAAGTATGCCCATGCATCCTTCACATGAATTACGAAATGTTTATGCATTTTTCATATGAATTACACAAGAGTATGATCATTCATTCTCCATATAAATTACATATCCATGCATGAGTATGCTCATTCATCACGAAGTATCACCTTCAATCCTTCACATGAATTACAATATGTTCACGTATGATCATTCACTCTCCACATAAATTACATTTCCATGTATGAGTATGCTTATTCATCACGAAGTATGCCCATGCATTCTTCATATGAATTACAATATGTTCATGCATTTTTCATGTGAATTACATAAAAGTATGCTTATTCATTCTCCATATGAGTTACGTGTCCATACATTGAATTAAAAAAGTACACTTATGCATTTGTCACTTGGATAACATGTCTATACATGGTCTTTGAGCGTACGCTCATACGTTATTTTCCCATGACCATGATGTATGCTCATGACTTCAAAAACATGTCATCTAAGTATGTTCATGCATAATTCACATGACATACCTTTCACATAATGTCCATAAGTGCACATTATACACAATTACTATTCCATGTCATAAACATGCAAGATATCATACACCAAGATATCCATAATCAAAATGTCATACACCATGATACACATAATCAATATACTATGTGTTACCATAAAAGTATGCCATAACATTCTTGATTTATATGTCAAGCTATCTATATAGCATCCATAGTTAATATGCCATACCATAAAAGTATGGCACAACTTGATATTCACATAGCATGCTTAATTTATATGCCATGCTATCCATGTAGCATCCATAATTAATATGTCATATCACAAAGTATGTCACAATATGTTATTCACATAACATGTATAATTTATATGTCAACCTATCCATGTAGCATCTATAATTAATATATCATATCACAAAGTATTACCCAATATGCTATTCATATAACATGCTTCATTTATATTCCATACTATCCATGTAGCATCTATAATTAATATGTCATATCACAAAGTATGTCATAACATGTTATTCACATAACATGCATAATTCATATACCATGCATTCCATAACATCCATGAACATGCGAGGTATGCCATAACGTGTTATCCATATGACATTGATATGTCCTATCACAAATGTATCTCATAACATGCTATCCGTATAGTGTTTATAGCTTACCCATATGCTGTATCATTACCTCATAACGAGCAGCATTCACCACTCACGTAGTATTTATGTCACATTACAATAGGCACCACCTTCACATACCAAGTAGCAAAAGGATAAGACGTCACGTAAGGATGGTTTGTTTTATGCATCATATCCAGAAGTGTTTAGGGGACATTCGTGCCAAATTATAATGTGACTAACATGTTTATTTTTAGGACTCTTATTAAATTATGGAGCAGTCTATGTATCTAGCATTATTCGTACATCATCTACATACATGCATGTCACTACACGTTTAACAAAGTGGTTTTCCAGAAAAAGATGTCCAATGGAAACTTTCACATAAGGTCAAACAAGGGTGCCAACAAGCAGCAAATCCTTACCAGACAGGATGTTTTTGAAGCACTGAACAACTTCTTCTCAACCGAACAATTTAGAGGAAGTAGGAACTTGCTATTTATGACAATACAGCCTAAGGGGAGGGTCACTGGGGTGGCACACAACATCCACGATAGGCCGAAGGGTGAGGAAAAGGAGGGGAGGAGATGTATAGAAAGAGCTCTTCAATTAACAAGGGAAAGGAAACCATTTATCGATCCATAGGAAGAATCGCTGAGCGAAATTATCATCAGGTGTCGCTCGATTAGGATACTTGACTCTGCCAGGCCATACAAGCCTCCCTTAGCAGAAGAAAAGGCAAGGTACTATACTTATCATATGTTCCCCACTCATAGAACAAATGAGTGTATCGACTTGTGAACAACGATTTGCTGGGATGAAAATATTCATTCTTATTTTATTATTCCTGTTCATTGATTCTCCCAAGAACCCTAAAATTAATTTAGGGATAACACTGGGATGAAAATAAGTGGTATAATTAATTCATAATTATATTTCTTATTTTAAGATTTTAAAAATTTTCAAATCAAATTTTTTTCCTTATTGAAAGAGATAACTTATAGCATTTTGGTACATCTTTTACCATTAATGTCATAATAAAAATCTTTCCATTTATTCCCAATGATTCTAATCGAAATATTGAATTTGGAATTTCCCCTTTTGGCTTTCAAAAGTCAAATGTTGTTTAGAATCTAAAACTAATTCAATAAAGATTAATTAGGGATCATTATCTATGTATTTTCTCCCTTTTTTAGATTTTTAATTCCATTCAACTAAGGATTTCATTATAATTCCTATTTTATCATATAAAGATTAGTTATAATATTTTGATGTATATTTGATCCAAATGGGATAATAAAATCTTCATATTTATTCCCAACGATTTTAACTAAAATATTGGATTTGGGATTTTCCACTTTTGGCTTATTAAGCCAAATGTTAATCGGAATTCCAATATAATCCAATAGAAGTTAATAAGGGGTTTATTTGGAATTTATTTGATTCTTTTGGAATTGGAATTTAACATATTTGGTTCCTAAACATAGAATTTCAATTCTAGTTCCATAATGTCCAATTGAATTAAACAAAATCCCTTTCAATTTCCTTTTTCTATATTCAATCAGATGGATTTATTTTTTTTTACTTTCATGATTTAATTTATATTATTTTATGGTTGTTTTCTCATATCCTTCAAACTGATTTAATGCTTTTCCATTCTAATTTATTGTTATTCCTTCTACATTCATGATTCAACTTATATTATTTCATGATTATTTTCTCATATCCTTCAAAAGGATTTAATTCTTTTCCATTCTAATTTATTTTTATTCCTTCCACTTTTATGATTTAATTTATATTATTTCATGATTCTTTTCTCATATCCTTCAAACGGATTTAATTTTTTTCTATTCTAATTTATTTTTATTCCTTCCACATTCATGATTTAACTTGTATTATTTCTCGATTACTTTCTCATGTCCTTCAAATGGATTAATTTCTTTTCCTTTCTAATTTATTTTTATTTCTTCTACATTCATGATTTAATTTATATTATTTGATGGTTGTTTTCTTATATCCTTCAAATGGATTTAATTCTTTTCTATTTTAATTAATTTTTATTCCTTCCACAGTCATAATTTAATTTATATTATTTCATGATTGTTTTTTCATATCTTTCAACTGGATTTAATTCTTTTTCTATTTTAATTTATTTTTATCCCTTCCCTATTCATGATTTAATTCATATTATCTCATGAGCATTTTTACATACTCTTTGGACATATTTAATTATTTCTAATTTTAATTTTATTTTCCTCTTTCTATATTCATGATTTAATTCAAATTATCTCATGAATATTGTTTTAAACCATATTTTGTTCTTCCACATTGTCATTTTTCTTTTTATTATTTCTATATTCTTGTTTTAATTCATAATATTGCATGTGGAAACCTTAGAATATCTATTAGGAATCCTACGAACGTGATATTCATATATCTTGGGATAACCTACCACCTTACATGTAATGAATGCAATTTGAGCCAATCTATTTTCATTAAATACAAAATTCATTATGCCATCTTTCTACCATATTTGAAAGTACAAATTCCAAAGTTAACTGAATTTTTGGATTGTCATGTTTGGGACTGATTAATTATTATCTGTCTTACATATTTTTAGTTAGGTCATATGATGTGTTTATTTTATTTAATTTTTGAATATCATAAACTGTAATGGCTTGTAGATTTCAGTATTTAATTTAGGTTATTGTATCCCTTTCCCACATTTTTTTTTCAATTGTACCCCCTAAGGTACTTTGATGTGCAAAGGTTGTAATATTGTGATACTTATTATTTATTTATTGTTTCCTCGTATGAGCACCACATGTTTAAATAAAATGAATTTAGGTCTATTTAAATGCATATTTTAATTCTAATTTCCAAACTAGTAAGTGATACATCCCGAACCCAAAATCTTTATTTTGCTGTATGAGGGTCTCATCTGGTTCAGCCATACTATTTTTTCCGGTTGAGCTGATCCGGGTGGCGACTCCAAACGAACCATTTTTAAAACGAATTATATTCAAAACATTTATTTTTTTTAACCATGTACGCTTCACAGCGTCTTCCGATAACATCGTCCGCTCACAATGGCAACTCTGTTAGGGATCTTTCTTTTTAATTAAAGTTTTCATAAACTTAAAATTAAAAAGTTTTTTAGATGAACACCGAATATAGGTTTGGAAATTAGAATTGGGATACATTGTTTTTATTTTTATGCTTCATTTAGATCTTGCATTTTAGGACCACACTTTATACCCGGTGATCCCGAGAAAGCGCCGCTTATGTTCCATAGTTCGGTCATAAGGATGCCTATTGGGGGATCCACTCATACGCTTTGTATGGAACATAACTTTGTGTTAAGGGAAGTATATAAAATCTATGGGAACCTTTATTATACACATTGATCAAGCCCATATATAGCAACTTTAGCAACTTCCCATAGGGTACCAAAACTTGTGTGTTTACACAAGTAGTTGCGTTATGCCCGCCTAGGAAAGAGACCAACTTTACCGCATGGAGTTATAAGGTTGGGAATAACGTTTCTCATACTACGTGTTTATTCTTGTTTTTGTTGTGACCTAAAACGTCCTTATGAACTTTAATTAGGATCATGACCCATACACATCCATGTTAGGTCTTGCTAACCATATCTCTATGCAGCCATTATGCATTTTAGAAAGGTTCTATACACATGTATGTCATGCCAACCATATTTTGTGCAGCCCTATGCATTGTAGATATAAGTGACATGCATAATTTTGCTTATCATATGTCAATGTAATCCATGATAAGAATCACTATGCATATAATTGATCAAGATACATATGTTGATTAAATATGCCCATGCATTTATTAAATGCACATATTCATCTAGTTTGCCTAAGCATTCTTAAAGTGCACATATTCACATATTCATAAAAAATTCCCATGCATCCTTAAATGTACATATTCACTAAGTATGCTCATACATCTTTCACATGAAATACACATGTTTAAACATATTCCCCAAATATTCCTTTGCATTCCTAAATGCACATATTCATCAGATATGCTCCTGCATTATTAAATGTGCATATTCATCCAGTATGCCCTATGCATGTCTCAAATGCGCATATTCATGTACATGCTCACTATGTAGGCCCATACATCTTCCACATGAAGCACACACGCCCACACATATTTATTAAGCATACCCATGCATTCTTTATGTGAAATACATGTACGCACACGCTCCATGAGGTATGCTCATGTATCCTTCACATATAACATCCATGTCCATATATGTTTATACATGTTATTAAAGGTATGCTTATGCATTTTTTTACATGCTTGATTAAGAATTCCATTGCGTTCTTCATATAAAATATATGACCATGCATTCTTCATGTGAAATACATGTTATCTAAGTATGTCCATACCCTATTCATGTAGAATGCATGATCATACATGTTATCGCGAAGTATGCCCATGCATTCTTCATATGAATTAACAATGTGTTCATGAATTTTCCATATGAATTACATAGGAGAATGATCATTCATTCTCCATAAAAATTACATGCCTATGCAGGAGTATGCTTATTATCACGAAGTATGCCCATGCACTCACCACATGAATTACCATATGTTTATAGGAGTATGATCATTTATTCTCTACATAAATTACATGTCCATACATGAGTATGTTTATTCATCACGAAGTATACCCATGCATTCACCACGTGAATTGCCATATGTTCATAGGTGTATGATCATTCATTCTCCATATAAATTACATACCCATGCATGAGCATGCTTATTCATCACGAAGTATGCCCATGCATTCTTCACATGAATTACAATATGTTCATGCATTTTTCAAATCAATTACATAAGAGTGTGATCATTCATTCTCCACATAAATTACATGTCCATACATTAGTATGCCCATTCATCATGAAGTATGCCTATGCATCCTTGACATGAATTACAATATGTTCATGCATTTTTCATATGAATTACATAAGATTATGATCATTCATTCTCCACATGAATTACATGTCAATGTATGAGTATGCTCATTCATCACGAAGTATGCCCATGCATTCTTCACATGAATTACATATGTTCATGCATTTTTTATATGAATTACATAAGAGTGTGATCATGCATTCTCCACATAAATTAATTTTCCATACATTAGTATGCTCATTCATCACAAAGGTATGCACATGTATCCTTCACATGAATTACAATATGTTCATGTATGATCATTCATTCCCCACATGAGTTACGTGTCTATGCATGGCATCCAAAAAGTACACTTATGCATTTGTCACATGGATAACATGTCTATACATGGTCTTTGAGCGTACACTCATGCGTTCTTTCCCCGTGTCCATGATGTATGCTCATAATATCAAATACATGTCATCCAAGTATGTTCATGCATAAGTCACATGACTTACCATTAACATAATATCCATAAGCACACACTATACACAATTACTATACCATGTCATAAACATGTAATATATCATGCACCAAGATATCCATAATCAATATGTCATACACCATGATACACATCATCAATATGCCATGTCATAAGAATGCAAAATATACCATAACATACTATTCATATAGTATTCTTGATTTGTATGCCATGCTATCCATGTAGCATCCATACCATAAACACACAAAGTATGCCATAACATGCTATTCACATAACATGCTTTATTTATATATCATGCTATCCATGTAGCATCCATAATTAATATGTCATATCACAAAGTATGTCATAACATGTTATTCATATAACATGCATAATTTATATGTCATGCTACCCATGTAGCATCCACAATTGATATGCCGTACCATAAAAGTATGCCATAACATGTTGTTCACATAACATGCTTGATTTATATGCCATGCTATCCACATAGCGTCTATAATTAATATGTCATATCACAAGGTATGCCATAACATGTTATCTATATAACATTGATATATCTTGTTGAAAACGCATCACATAACATGTTATCCATATAGTGTTCATAGTTGACCCATATGTCATATCATTACCTCATAACGGGCAGCATTCACCACTCATGTAGTAATCATATCACATCACAATAAGCATTACCTTTCCATACCAAGAAATAGAAGGACAAGCTGGTACGTAAGGATTTTTTGTTTTATGCATTATATCCGAAAGTGTTAAGGGGATATTTACGCCAACTTATAATGTGACTAAAGTGTTTGTTTCTGAAACTCTTGTTAAAATATGGACCAGTCTATGCATATAGCATCATTCATACATCATCTACATGCATGCATGTCACTACACACTTAACATGTTTGTTTTGAGATTCTTGTTAAATTATGGAGCAGTTTATGCATCTAGCATCATTCATACATCACTGCATACATGCATATCACCATATGGCTGACAAAGTGGTTTTGTAGAGAAAGATGTCCAATGGAAAGTTTATCATGAGGTCGAACGAGGGTGCCAATAAGCAGTAAATCCTTACAAGACATGATATTTTTGAAGCAATAAACAGCTTCTTCTCAACCGAACAGTTCAGAAGAAGAAGGTACCAGCTCTTTGTGATAACACAACCTAAAGGGAGGGTCACTGGGGTGGCACATAGCATCCATAATTAATG
>CAOJCR015243947.1:0-11508 GCA_948330485.1 Euphorbia neoarborescens
AAAGTTTGTTGATTTCTTTAAAGTCTTTTGAAAAAGGATAAGTAAGTGTCTTGTCCAAACCCGATCTTTGGATCACGGTTTTGGATTCGAACTTAGGATTTGAGTGATACTGTGGATTCATTCTCGGTAGAGATTAGAACCAGGTGGCAACTCCAAACATCACTTTTAAGAGATTCGAGTCCGAATTTCTTTTAAAACATTTTTCTTCCAAATATTTTTACTCCCTTTCAAAATTGGATTTTCAAATCGAAATTCCTAAGCACGCATTCACACGTGCATTTTGTTCGAAAGATTCTTTTTTAGAATCATTCCGTTCACATAGGAATTATTTTCCAAATCTCATCATATCTTTAACGAAGTCTCAAGTTGACTTGTTATACTTACCCCAAATGTTTTGACTTTGAGAGTGCCAAGCCGCTTGCGCCAAAAGTACCTCTCTTGATAATTAATCTTAATGTCTCTTAAACTTTTGAGAGTTCCAAGCTCCTTGCTTCGAAAGTGTTTTAATAATTTTTAAAAGGTCATTCGCTCACACCGGCATAGTTCCTCCGTTTAGGATATGCAACACCAACTGGAGTATTTCCCTTCCCACTACATCCCAATATGATTTGTAGAAGAGAGCAGGCATTCCATCTGGACCTGGCACTTTTATACTGTCCATTTGTTTTAGAGCATGTATGACCTCCTCTTTGACACAAGGCTTGTCCAAAGAATTCCTTTCCTCGTCAGTCAAAATTCTATTAGTGGTGTTAGGGGAGTTTGACGTTTAGTGGCTTTATTGAGGAGAAGATTTCTATAAAGTAAGCTTCTGCAATGTTCTGTATCTCCTGTATTTCCATCTTTATGTGACCCTCAATGTCTTGTAGCCCGGTGATTTTGTTTGTTCTTCTTCTACTGCTTGCTTTTGCTTGGAAAACCTGTTATTTCTATCACCATCCCTTAGAGAGTTAATCCGAGACCTCTATTTCTACGATTTCTTCTTTGTCTTAGAGGTTGTTTATCTTTCTTTCAAGTTCAGATGCTTTTGGTAGCTACATTCATTTTTGGGTCTAGATTGCTATTACACAAATTCCTCTTTCATCTTGAGAACTTGCTTCCCCATGCTACCTATTGTGTCACTGTTCTATCTTTCCAGTGCTTTGGAGCAGTTCTAAATTCTTTTTAGTGTAGGATACATATCACCTCTAGTCATTCCCCAAGCCTCCCTTACCTTATGCATATAGTCGTCAATCGTTACCCATAGAGCTTCAAACCGAAATGGTCGTCCCCCCTTCATTTTTTTTGTGACCTATAGTGTCAAGAAGGATCGAACAATGGTCTGATGATAGGCGAGCTAGGTGGTTTACCATTGCCTCTGGGTGCATGCATTCCTATTCAGCATTTTGTACTGCTCTGTCAAGTCTTTCGAAAATTGCATTACTGCCACTCCTACAGTTTTTCCAGGTATATTTTGGACCCATAAATCCTAAGTCAAAAAGCCCGCAGTCATCTAGGAAATCTCTGAAATCTTCCATCCATCTGATCTCTCTTTGGTTACCACCTACTTTCTCACTTGAAAAGCATATTTCATTGAAATCGCGTAAACACAGCTACGGGCCAACAGTTTTCCTACTGATTTCTTTCAATTGGCTCGAGGTCTTTATTTTGTTGCAAGCTTTGGGCCATACATGGATACCTGTTCCATTCTAGGATTGCGAACTATCTGAATCTAAAATTTTAAAGCTGATGCAGTGTTGAGTGAAACCCAACATTTGGAGGTTGATATGCAGAAAAGGAGAAGGCCCCCTCGATCTCCCTGCAGATTCCATGCAAAAACAAAAATGGCCAAGAAATTTCATCCTTACCTTATTAGTCTTAGCTTTTCTCAGTTTACTTTCCATAAAAAAAATAACCCCCAGGCAATGCTGACTCAGGACGCGAGCTAGCACTTGGAACGTCCTCGAGTTGCCCAATCCTTGGACGTTCTAGCTTAGAATTTTTATGGTGATAGGGGAGATTGCCCATCAGTCACTGCCAAGTTATCAATTTCCATGATTTGTACCACATGTCTCTTTACCCCTTTTCCATCTACTGTTCATCCCATTCCTATGATCTTTTCCTGACTCTCTCACCTGAGAAGTGTTCATTGATATATGTTACTGTGATGGTTAATACTCCCTCTAACCGTCCCTGTCGAGCTCTTCGCTTCCAGGTGCATGGATTCCCTATTCCTGAGCCTTCTCTTCCAGACATTGTCTTACTCATGCTTCCTGTTTCTATAGTTTCCTTGCTCAGAATATTCACTATATTTTCGTTATTTTGAGTTGGGACACATTGGGATTCTTTTTGTCGTTCAGTTTGGGTATTGTTGTTTCCACTGGTGTTGGGTTTGGTTCCTCTTTATGCTCCTCTCCCTTTCCCTTTGGCATGGCAGAGCCTTGTATGATGTCCTCTGCTAGTGGGCTATATTCATTCTCCCCTTCTTCGTAATGTGTACCTTGTCCGAGTGTCCCCGAGTATGCCAAGTCACTGCTATCTTCACAGCCTTTCTTGAATAAGGTTCTTCTTGTTGATGCATAGGATAATCTCCTAGAGGTTGATTTGGCCATTTTGCCCCGGCCCCTACCCAATAAGGCTTTTAGTAGTGGGCTATAAGGCCAATCATTTCCTTTGAAA
This sequence comes from Euphorbia neoarborescens, assembly GCA_948330485.1. Classification (NCBI taxonomy): domain Eukaryota; kingdom Viridiplantae; phylum Streptophyta; class Magnoliopsida; order Malpighiales; family Euphorbiaceae; genus Euphorbia; species Euphorbia neoarborescens. Next base: position 2,656 of record CAOJCR015243947.1, read on the forward strand.
TCTTCTGCCATATCTTCGTATACCTTTGTTACGTGTCCAATGCGACCACAAAAATAGCAAAAATTTGGCATTCTTTCGTATCGAAAAGGGAAAGGAACCACTAGCATTATTGAGTATTTTTGTGCCTCTTATGATTGGGTTTGTGACTTCAATCTTGACTCAGACCCTTGTGATTCTCCCCATGCTTCCAAACATTGGTTATCTACTTCATTCACAGCCCCTATAGTCCCTGCTACTTTCTTAATGGCGGAGTTTGTTCTTTGGTAAAAGGGAGGTCGTAAATATGGACCCAGAAATCACATTCTGTAAGCGAGACTGAGGTGATTTGTTCCTCTCTGGTCAGATTCTTCAAGACTACCAGATTTCGCTCGTTGTGCCATGGCCCATCACGGCAAACACATTCTCTATCCTTTGTTAAGTAGAGCTCTACTATAAATTTTCCTTCCCCTACCTCCTTAATCTTGAAGCCCCTTCTGATGTTCCATGCAGTGGAAAGGGGGTTCGCTATTCCTCGAATATTAATCGATTTATGGGAGAGTACACGTCCTAAGAGGGGAAAGGACAGTTCACTACCGACTAGGATCTTATTGTCTTCATCAAACAACACCACTCTTTCTTCTTGCCCATTCCTTTTGTGAGAGAACCCTAATTCCGGTTAGAGACATGGAGGAGAAGCAAAAACCACAAGGGCTGAAACCCTAATTCCGATTAGAGACAAGGAGGAGAGGTACCATGAGGGCGCGAGCAGACCACAAAGGGAACAATATAAAAATCTTTCAAAAATATGGAGAAATGATGATATTTTCTATAAAAATATGAGTTCTTCCTTGTATAATTTGTTCTCATTGTAAAATTTGCAACGGGAAGAATAAAAAACACTAGTGGTTCTATTGAGAGGCTCTGCGATGTCTAAGTCAGTAATCTATACTATTATATAATTCCCAACGCAGAGAGAAAGTATGTGTTGTTTTCGAGCCTATTTTGCTGATGTGGCAAACTTTTGGCTGTGGGAGCATTATTTTGCTCAAATGCATGTATATGTTTATTAGCATTAATAGACAAATACATGTACTTGGGCAAAATTATACTCTCACACCAAGAACATTATAGATTTTCACTTCCATACGTAATAAAAAAATATTAATGTTATGATATTTACATAACTTATAAAAATATACATCAAAGTCATTTTGCCTATATAAGTGACACGAAGGTGGTACAAATCAACGTAACATTACTTAATATTTGTACTTAATTACATTTCGTTGAGCAAATTACCAATTTCTTTTCTAGATGCCATACACATTGACAAAAAAACTAAGTGGAGTCTTAAATACATAATTTATATTCCGGTTAAATGTGTTTAGTCTCAAAAACGTTGTCTAAATATATTACTATTAATTTGTACTTCCATACGCAATAAAAAATATTAAAATTACGATATTTATATAACTTATATTCTAGTAAAATATATGTACAAATAAAATATGCTTACTTTTAAAAATATTATCTAAATATATTACTATTAATTTTTACTTCCATACGCAATAAAAACATTAAAATTATGATATTTACATAACTTATATTCGGTAAAACATATGTACAAATAAAATGTGCTTTATATTAATTTTTACTTCCATATGCAATAAAGAATATTAAAATTACGATATTTACATAACTTATAAAAATATTATATCACTATGTTATAATTCATTTTCTTTCATAATTCATTCACAATCTTTTACAGGTGCAATTATAAAAATATTATATCACTGTCTTATAATTCATTTTTTATAATTCCATTCCCAATCTTTTACAGGTGCAATATACATTGATAAAGAAACCAAGTGGAGTATTAAATACATAATTTATATTCCGATAAAATATATGTACAAAGAAAATGTAATTAGCCTTAAAAACGTTGTCTAAATATATTATTATTAATTTTTACTTCCATGCGCAATAAAAAACATTAATTACGATATTTACATAACTTATAAAAATATTATATCACTTTTTATAATTCATTTTGTTTCATAATTCCTTTTATATTAATAAATTGATTAAATTAAATAGATTATTTTATATTACTTAATTTATAAATTATAGTGCATAAAAGAATAAAAAATAAACAAAATTCATAAAAAAATTTAAAAAAATTCTTCAACAAATAAAAAAACAACATCAACTTTATAAATAACAAAATAATATAAATCAAAATAAATACAAATATTGTAAAATTATTGAAATAAAACGCGCAGGTGTGCTACTGGTGCAATCTTAGAAAGACTAATATTTTAGAGAGATTTTGTAAATTAGAATAACATACATCTTTTAGTGAATTGTTCTTTCTTACATAGACGAAGAGTTCGAGTTCTTATTTAGAAATTTTCATAAGAATCATTATTCAAACAGGAAATAAATCTTTATCTTAATTTGGATATACATTGTTATTAGAAACTCCTCCCTTAAGCATGTAAATCTTTTAAGGTTGGGTTTTTTTTGTAACCAAACCACTTATCCAAATCAGAAATTTGATTCAACCTTTGCTAATTTTTTGATTTATTTTCCTGAGTTTAACTATTTGACTTGGCTTCATCAACTATTTGACTTCGTATTTCCAAATTCGACTTTATCAACTATTTGACTTCATTTATCCAAGCTCGACTTTATCAATTATTTGACTTATTTTCATGAGTTAAACTATTTAACTCGGCTCCATCAACTATTTGACTTTGTATATCCGAACTTGGCTTTGTTAACTATTTGACTTTATCTATCCGAGCTCAATTTTATCAATTATTTGACTTATTTTTCTAAGCTTAATTGTCAACTATTTGACTGGCTCTGTCAACTATTTAACTTCGTATATCCGAACTCGACTTTGTCAACTATTTGATGTTATCTATCCGAACTCGACTTTGCCAATTATTTGATTTATTTTTCTAAGCTTAACTGTTAACTATTAAACTTGTCCCTGTCAACTATTTGACTCTATATATCCTAACTCAACTTTATCAACTATTTCAATCTAATCTTCTTTGAGCCCGTGGGAGTCTAAGAAGAGCAATTTCAGAGAAATCTCCGACTGCAGGGGTAGCTGCAGCACCTGCAACTGGCAAAGTATGTAGAGGGCTGCTCAGCAATATCCTCTATTTATGATTCTTCTTTTGGTTCTAATATAGGGCTTCTAATGGAATCACAATTCATCTTAGTAATCCTCCCCATGTGTCTTTGACCCCTTCAGTTTCTGTGACACCCAGCTCCCAGTCAGTATTAGATTCAGTTACTGTACTTGGATCACAATCTGTTTCTGTTGTATCTGCCTCACAAGCTACTGTTGTCATTAGATCTAGGTCATAGTCACAAGCTGCTACTTTAGTTGATACACCCAGATCGCAAATGGTTACTTCAATGGATGCAGCTGGTTCACGAGCTAGTGCTTTTGTTGTTACACCTGGAATGCAAGTTCTTGCTTCTGTTGCACCTAGCGTGCAAGCTTCTGTAACTGGCTTGTAATCTACTGCTACTAATCTAAGCTAATAATTCATATTGAGGATAACAAGGATATGGGGACACTATTTTCCCATAATTTGTTGGAGCACTCGCTGGAGTAGCTGCTCCATAAGCATCTGGCTATGGAAATGATTGGTCATAACTAGATTGGGTGGCTGTAGGTTAAGCATAGCTTGGAAATAGTTCACTTAGAGGTGCATTATAGGGGACACTATTGTAAGCAGAATCCTGAGAACCTTGATATCTATAACCTGCACTGTTAGGAGCTGACTGCTGGTCCGGATAACCTTGCTAAGAAGATTTGTATGGCTGATAAGCACTAGATGGACCTTTCCTATAACCAGTTGCCTGCTGCCCATCAGGCTACCTATAAGGTTGAACTGGCTAACTGCCTTGCTGAGGATATACATTCCTGGTAGTAGACATGACTTGATTATACCCATTTGTAGCTGTAGAACCATATGTGGAATATGATTGCTGTATGGGCGCACTTGATGAGTATAGATATTACTATTGAAATAGGACAACATTCGAGCCATATGATTGACATGATGGAATTGCACCTTGATATAGAACATCCCGTGATTGACTAAGCCCAAGAGGACCATACGACTGGGGTATTGGTCCTTAAGATGGCATAATGGTTGCTTTCCGTATTGCTGTTAAACCCCATAGCTAGGTGTAGCTGACTGTGGGTATACAGGCTAAGACATTCCATGTCTATGAGGATGTGTTTGAGCATGACTATCGTACTTTATTTCATCATACCTATGTGAATGTCTCTGTTAATAAGGTGCTATCTAGGAATAAGGACCTTGATGCCTGTAATCTAGTCCATGTGGCTGTCTATAATTATAATTTACATGTGATGGGAATGGCCCATATTAGTGGTAGGTGAAGGCCCAGCTGGATGGCCAGAAATGGGATGAGAAATTAGCCCAGTACAGAGTGATCAGACACATGGCCTCCTTGGATATCATAGTAATCATAGCCACCACCGTATGGCCCTGGCCCCTGTATGCTGGGAGGTCTTTTTTCCCATCCAAAGTAATAGTTGCCTCTTGGACCCATCTATTGTTATGGATAGCCACCATAATTTGGAGGTGGATACTCTGAAGTTTGAGATGAATACAGTACTCAGTGATGATAATCATAAGATGAATGGTAACCACAAGGACCCCAGTTAGAAGGATCCGTAGGTCCACGGGGTAGATAAGACTGTTGCTGGCTATAACCACCAGAGTATGGTGATTGCTTCACATTTTTATATCATCAGAAACTGACTTAATGATCCTATTCCAACACCAATATAACATATGAAATTTGCATCACTTCCAAAACAAATGAAGAGAGTACTATATGAACTGTCAATATAATCATATTAAGCTGCAAAATTCATGAAATGCGCTCTCAAGATGAATGCTGCACAACTTTGATGATAAATAAATATGGGATTCTAAGACTATTTACTTCTGTTATTTCACCTGGTTCCCATATTATGGTTGCATCTCTACTTTTACATCGTGCTCTCATTCGGCTTCTGTATGTGTCATCATCTAGCTCACTGTGTGCATCATCTTCTTTTATTTCACCTGGAGCACAATCTATCATTACTAGCTATTTTGTTCCTTTTTCAACAGAAGAGACATTGAAAGAAAAAAATCTTCATGAGCTTTTGACTTCTTACCCTCAAAGATGGACAATTTCCTACTCAACTAAAAGTAGCGAACCCAAAAGATTAAGTTATTGGTCATCAAGGAACTTGTTAGAGTGTATTCAGAAATTGAGTTAAAGATAAATAGTGGTTGAAGCTGTTGTTAAATAGTTGATAAAACAGAATTAGTTAACAGTTGAAGTTTGTTGATAACCGTTATGCAATTCTTTTGGGAAGTCTATTGGAATCAGTTGTAATAGACTTAAGGTTGAATGCAGATGCTAAATGCATATATAAATAGATGATGGGCATAGCAAAGAATAACTGTAATCAATACACTGTAATCTTTATCTCTCCCTGTTTGCCTTTGTTTTAAACTCTCGTAATAGAGCTTTCTGTAACTCATCTTTAATTCATTTTGATGCTTAATGCAAGTGAAGTTTAATGCTGTATGTAGGTTTTTCAAATTGAAAAACTGAACTAGAGTAAATTCTTGTGTTGTTCTTGTGCTTGATTGTTTCTTGTTATTCTTTAAATTCATTATTTGTCATTTCTCTTTGATTTTCTATTTTTCACATTCGGTTCTTGAATTCTAAGATTTGTATGATTGTAATTTGGTTTTAGGATCTATAATCGATCCTTAAAGTTCACAAATTGGTATCAGAGCTTGGTTTCAAGGCTTTCGAAGGAAGAAACTATGAATTCTAGAATTAAGAACAGAATTAGAAGCAAGAACGCAACAAGATGACTTCACTGAAATTTGAGATAAGTCATTTTGATGGTTCAGGGGATTATACTGCCTGGAAAACCAAAATTGAAGCACTGTTGGTTTTCAATGACCTGTATGCAGCCGTTGATCCTATAGAAGCTAAGAAGGAGGAAGAAGGAAAGACTCCAGAGTAGAAAATAATTGAGAAGAAGTCTTATCGAATCTTGATCCTATACCTTGCTGATAATATTGTTAGGCAAGTGAAGGATGAATCCACAGTTATGAAGGTATTAAATAAACTTCACTCTCTCTATTTGTCTAAAACTCTATCAAATGGAATACTACTCAAGGAGAAGTTCTTGAACTTCAAGATGGATCCCAGTAAGAATCTTGAGATCAATCTTGATGAGTTTAAGAAGATTTTATTGGCTTTGGAATCTGTGGATACTGAGCAGATAAGCTATGAATACAAAGTGGTGGTCCTTCTCAATTCACTGCTTAAGTAGCATAAGAAACTCCATACTGCACTGAAGTATGGGATAACTAGTCTCTGCTTAGAGGATGTCCTAAATGCCATAAGGACGTATGACTCAGGTTGCATGAATGAGGTTAAGTCTTAGGGTGATGCACTTTTGATCAAAGGCAAAGGCAAGAAGTGGTCAGACTGACAGAAGCAGGGTAAGAAGAACTCTGAGAGAGGAAAAGGCAAGTCTATCGGTTCTCAAAAGATAGGAGGGGTGTATAGATTCTACAAGTGTCATGAGGAAGGTCACTTCAAGAAGAATTGCCTAAGGAGGTTTGAGAATAATCAGAATGCCAATGGAAGACAGCAGATAGGGGTAGCCAACGTGCTGGAGCCAGAGATGGAGAATGACATTCTGGTGGTATCCATTGCTGAGAATCAGAATCAGTGGATAATGGACAGTGGCTCAACCTTCCATATTGCTCACCATAAGGAATGGTTTGAACACTTGGTGAGGGGAAATTAGGGCAAGTGATGCTAGGTGACAGTCAGTCTTACAAAATCTTGGGGTGTGGAACAATCAGTCTCAAGATGGGTCAAGGTAACACAGTCATACTGACTGATGTTAAGTTCGTTCCTCAGATGACCAATAAATTAATATCTCTCCCCACCTTGGCTAAATGAAACTGTAAAGTAGTCATTGATGGAAACACGACTAAAGTCTATAAAGAAAGCAGGTGTATAATGACTGGACAACTTGCAGGTGGCATCTACATTCTGGATACACACATTATCTCAGGTGTGGTCACAACAACCTCTGGAATAGTAGACCAAAACATCATCACATGGCAGAAAGGACTTGGCCATGTTAGTGAATAAGGCCTCTTAGAATTGCAAAGGTAAGGGTTGTTTGGTATTGAAAAGCTGGGCAAATTGAGTTTCTGTAATCAGTATGCACAAGGGAAATCAACCAGACTAAAGTTCAACAGGTCTTAGAACACAACAACAGGCAAATTGGACTATATAAATGCTGAGAGAAGTCTCTATTGGTGGTGATAAGTATTTCTCTTCACTAATAGATGATTACTTAAGGAAATTATGGGTTTATGTTATTGGATACAAATATTAGGTATTTGAAGAATTCAAGAATTGGAAAATCATGGTAGACCTCCATACTGGAAGAAAGGTGAAAAAGCTCAGGACTGATAATGGGTTGTAGTTCATGAAAAATGAGTTTGTTGATTACTACAAGATGGAAGGGATAGTCAGGCATCTTACCGTTCCATACACTCCACAACAAAATGTTCTAGCTGAGAGATTTAATAGAACATTATTGGAAAGAACAAGGAACATTATGCTGGCAGCTGACTTACCAAAGAAGTTTTAGGCTCAAGTGGTTCATTCAGTTGCCTGTCTTATAAACAGGTGTGCCTCAGCAACACTGAATTTCAAAACTCCTAAAGAAGTGTGGACTGGATCTCAACCATGTTTGGATCATTTAAGGGTCATAGGATGTATGGCTTATGCACATCAAAGATAAGACAAGCTTGATGCTAGAGCCATAAGATGCATGTTTATAGGCTATCCTGAAGGCATAAAAGGCTATAAGTTATGTACGGATCAAGCTGGTTCTGAAAGAAGTTTCATCAGTAGGGATCTGAAGTTCAATAAAGATGAAATGTATTTTCACAAGGCTACTGAGGATCATGATCCTGAATCTCAGACTAAGGCAAAGAGAGTAACGTTTGAGACTGGGACAAGTTCAGAGGGTCTGAGGCGTTCAAAGGATCTGAGAAACACAGAAGGTTTGAGAGGCTCTGAAGTACTGAGAAGAAGTTTAGGGGGACTAAGTAGAAGTTTAGAAGAACTGAGAAGTAATTCAGAGGCTTTACATAACTATCAGTTAGCCAGAGATAGATCAAAGAGGCTAACAAAACCCCCAAATAGGTATGGGTATTCAAACCTAGTGTATTATGCACTCACAGTAACTGAGTTACTGGAAGAAGACTCAGTACCTCAGACCTATACTGAAGCATTACAAAGCAGAGACAGTGAACACTGGAATGCTGCCATGTCTGAAGAAATGAATAGTCTGATGAAGAACAAAACTCGGACACTGGTAGATAAACCTCAGAATAGTTCGACGAGAATCTACATTTCTAAGTGGCTGAGGGAGAGAACAGCCTCTAATTCCACTATGAACGGATAACCCAGGATATTGTTGTAAGCAAGGGGTGCGTCGATGATGGTGAATACCGTGTCGGTCCGCCAGACATATTCATCATCTCCAACATCTAATGACAATATGGACTATCCTATAATTAGTATTGGATGGCCCTCCAGCCCCATCAAAGGGGTTTAATCTGGTCGAACTCGTTGGGAGGTTATCTTTATCTTCTCAGCGGTATGACTCATTATAATTTTGACTGAGCTACCAGGATCCACCAAGATTCGTTTGACGGTGTACCCTTCTAGCCCCACCTCTATTACCAGGGCATCTGAACGCCTCGA
>CAOJCR015244256.1:0-10914 GCA_948330485.1 Euphorbia neoarborescens
AACAGTATCATCGCAGTATCATCACAGTATAATCGCAGTATGATTGTGTATACTGTAATTATACTGCGATTATACTGTGATGATACTGCGATTATTACATGATGAAAAAAAAGAGAAAAAATATACACAATTATACTATAAAATACTGTTTTTATGCTGCGTTAATACTATTTTCATACTGCGTTAATACTAAGATTATTATATTATGAAAAAAAAAATAATATATATGAATATGGATCTTATTTCGAAGATAAAAAAATTATAAAAAACTTCCTAAACATGCATAATAAAAAATAAATAGATTTAAAGATAAATTAAAAATAAAAAGTTAATTATTTAAGAAAAGGGAGAAAAATAGTGGACAAATGAGGAAGAGACACATGGCGAAGAGGTGGAGAAAAAGAGGAAAAGAAGTGACACATAGCCCATTTTCAAATTTCTTCAAAATCACAAACATGCAATTTATGTAATTTATCATAAACTATAATACTAAAAGAGCTATAATTATAATTAAAGAAAAAATAACATATAAAATATGTAATTATTAAAAACCGCTTTCTGATAATATTTTCTAAAATAAACTGATTTATACAATTTTCTCAAGTATTAAATCTCAAGCTCAGCTCGACCTGGTCTATATATTAATTTTGTTATTTATAAAATTTCAAATTTTCAAATAAAATAATATAAATTATTAAATAAAATTTGACATATAAACAATTCAAATTTTAATATAAGTTAATATTTTTTAATATTTAAATAAATTTTTTTATTTAATATCCTATATATTTTTTTAATATATTTCACTTTAAACTATTTATCAACTAATAAAATATTGATTAAATTATAATAATATACGATTTTTTTTATATCTATCGTAGTTTTTATTTTTTTATGCTAATTCTATTAAATATTAAGCATATCTAATACTTTAAATAAAAATAAATATAAAAAAATATTATAATAAATATGTCAATAATATAAAATAATATATATAAAATCTAAAAATCTTTATTTATTTATTTAGCTTTGTTTGGATGGAATTGATTGAAAACATCTTAATCAAATGCATTTATGGAAAAGAAACACATCCTTAATTTATATTGGTTGTCATAAGGCCACCTAATATAGTTAATAAATTATTAAAATTCTGAAAAAAATATGAATTTACTAATCCAATATTTATGATTCCAGTCAACTTAAAAATTTTGATAATAATTTGAGAGAATTACTTCTTAAAACGTCATTTAAAACAAATCGGGTTCAATCGTAAATGGACAATTGATTCAGTTGGATTTAAAAGAAAATTTATTTTTTAAAAATATTCATAAAAAATGTAAAAATATATTTTTAATTTAGGGGGTGTTTGTTTTAACTTTTTCGAACAGCTTTTAGCTTTTTCATACTAAAAAACTGATTTTATAGTGTTTGGTTAATTTTACAAAACAGCAGCTTTTAACTTTTAACTAGAAAATAATAACTTTTCACAAAAAGCTCCTAAATATAGCTTTTCACTAAAAGACTTTGCTGTTAACAATATGTTGACAAAATTACCCTTACTTCATTAATTGATTGGATTGTTGTTGGAAATATTCTTTCGTTGTGGTTGGAAATATTCTTTCGTTGGGTTTTACTTCACTAGACTTTATATTGTTATAATTTATCTTTTTATTGTCTCTTTTTCTTTTTGTGTTTTTTTTTTTGCTTCTTTGAGCATTCATGTATTTTTTTTTTGGATAGTTAAAAATAATTTTTAACAGCTAAAAATAATTTTTGATAGTTATATGAACTATAAAAAAAAAATAATATACATTTGGAAGTTTTTTACTGATAATTTTTTGTATATTTTTTTAAAATTTATCTTATTAATTAGATAATTTTTATTATATTTTGTATGACATTTACTTATATAATTATCATAAAATTAAAAATATACCTATATTAGTCTTTTTACATTTTAACAGCAACAACTACTTGTAGATTTATTAAACACTAGTTAAAAATCATCTAGCAGCTAACTGCTAACAGTAATAGCAAACTGCGAATAGCTACAGCGAACAGCAACAGCTGATTGTTAACAGCTAAACCAAACAGATCCGAAATGAAGACAATAGTATTTGCTAATATTATTAAAGTTAAATATTATTCAATATTTTTACTGATATATTATTTTATTGTATTATAAAATTAAATGTCATAGAAATATTAAATTTTACATATTTTTTTAAATCGATTTAATCTGTTCAATAGCAAATTAATTCTAATTGAACTTCGAACTTTTAACCTTATTTCCTTTTTAATTTATTAACCGGACCGAATGTAACGAATATGGTTTTATTTTAACAACAAAAGTGAAAAAAAAAATTTAGAGTACTTTTAAGTAGAGCCCAAAAATTCATTCATTCAATGGCTCTAATTAAAGAGGTTGTCGCTCGTTTCTGAAGGGAAAAAAAAAAAAACAAATAAACAAACTCCAACGGAGTTGAGAGCAACCTAAAGAGCAGTCAAAATTCCAAAGGTGCCCATTTGGCGTCAAACAAGACCAGCTATTTGTTATTTTATGTTTCAATCCATTGCCTGCTTAAATTGACCAATAAAATAAAACCCAAGCATACTTTTATTTTCTCCATTATTATCCAGACTTAGACAAATCATCATTCCTCTCTTTCTGTTGCCTCTCCAATCTAGAATTACAAAGTGTAGCCCTTTCATTTAACCACCCAATTATGTCCTTAAACACAATTTCAATATTCTCCAATGGTTCACCATAAAGTAACCCATGCCACATTTCTGGATAAAGCTTGATTGTTTTGTCCACAGAGGAAGCTTCTTCATGCAGTTTTTTGCTTATTGCTTTATCTGTCACTTTGTCTTCTTCACCATGTAATACCAGAAATGGCAATGATACCTATTCATTTACAATTACCAACTCTCAGCCTTCTAAATCACTAATAAATAATTCTACAAATAAATTATCACCACTACAAATATCAGATTTAGTATAATTTTTTTTTCTGCTAAAAACATAAAATTTACTGTTATTGTTTTTTTTACAACAATAAAAAAGTTGTTGCACTTTGCTGCCAAATAATTGACGGTATGTGTTTTGCAGTAAAAATTGAGTAGCTGCTAAAAACTAATTTTTTGTTGTTAAAAATCCAAAAATTGATATCATAGATATAGTTTATGACAGCAATTTCCAAAGTTGCTGTCATTGGCTATATCTATAACAATAATTTTTTAAATTGTTGTCATAAATATACCTTTATAGCAGCAATATTCAAAAGTTGCTGTTATGTTATAGTTTTAGCAGCAAAATTAGATTTGTTGTAAAATTTTTGCTGCTAATTCTAAGAATTTTTGTAGTGTATTAAGAGGAAAACCTGTTGAAGCCAATTCTCAATTTGAATGGTAGTTGTAAGAAGTTGAAGTCCAGTTCTCAAGCGAGGCCTTCCTTTGTAACAATATGGATTTGATCTAATCTGTGATTTATTAAGTTAATTAAATTATGTTAGATGCAATATAATATAAACATAAGAACGTTGAACAGAAAATAAGAAGGTACAAATTCCCTTAATAATTACAAAGAGAATAAAAGAAAAGCGTACGAACAAAAGTATATAAATACAGACTGGTTGAATAAAATAAAATAAAATAAATGGACAAACAGAACTCTAGTAACTTCGAACAGAAAACAAATGGTAAACAGTAGAAGATAAAAGCATTGAAAATGCTTATTTACAGTCTCCTTTAACAACGCCGTAGACAAACACAAAACATCGTGTAAAGTTTTTTTTTCATAGGACGTTAGGAAGGGAACAGAGAAAAGAACGATTATGGATAGTGTATTTCAAAATTCTGTGTAATCAAAATAAGGAAAGAGAAGGGTGCAAATTGGTTTTGAAAGCCAATCAGGTAGGATTTACACTTTTATTAAAAAAAAGGCATCTCAACTTATGAGAAATTTTACATATTTATGTGGACCCCACACATATTCTGTCTCTAGGCGTACCACGTGGCGTGGTACGCCTGGCGTATTGTAAAATTTCTCCTCAACTTATAATTCTTTTAAACCCATAATTGGCTCTACTTTGATTGGAAATTGATTGAGATTTCCTTTTTTTTTCCTATAAAATTAAATTCTTTTACTCACTTTGAGTTACAATTTCTTATTCCTCTTTGGTCTAAATTATAAGAATTATATATCGTTTGAAAAATAACAAAACATAGAATATGATGACATAGATTTCATCTTTCTAATTGTATTCCAACGACAAAATAATTCAGCCATAAATTGATAAAAAAAATCAACTTAAAAAATTGCCAAAATTCCAACAAATCAACATAATTAATCAGATAAATAGAGATTTTTCTTTAAATTAAGAATGAGATTAAATATACCTGTTCTCTTACTTCAGGTACTTTAAAAGCTTGGTCAATAATATCCTTCCCAGGGATTAATCTCCATGTTGGAATATAATTTGAAAGCTTTGATAAAACGTTTACCACAACTTGTGGTGGCTTCATATCTTCTGCTATCTGCAATTTTCATTACCAAATTAATTTTCTTTATTTTTATGTTAAAACAAACAAGTTGATTTAATTGCTCATTATTTAATTAAGATGAAAGTAGCCAAATACATGAATGCTATTTTTTTATGAGAAAGTGCCATAATTATGGTCCAAGAAAAGAACCTCCCCCCAACCCAAAAAAAAAAAGTTGAATTATTATCTGTACTGGCAGTTTTTTGTTTTTAAAAGTACACCAATAGTAACACAGAAAAATACAAAATAACAAAAGAGCAGGTATACTAGATCCAAATGTCATTCAATAAAGTATATGGGTTGCAAATGTTCCAATTAAATAAAATTAAAATAGACAAAAAAAATAATAATAAAAATAGAAAATTAAAAGAAAGAAAAAAAAAAAGAATAAACAGACCTTACACATAGGAGCAGCCAAAATAGCACCATCCCAAAAGTCAGGCATCTTCTTGTGTAGAAGAAGAGCCACTGCTCCTCCCATTGATTCTCCTAATAAATATCTCATCTTCTCTTTATTCTCTGCTCTTTCTGTTTTTCAAATTTTCAAATTTCAATAATATTTTTTTTAGTCAACGGAGAAAATAACTGTTATATTAACTACAGTTTTTCATTAATATTTTACTTACCCTCGGTATACAGTAAAATTTGTCCCAAAAACTTGTATGTGAGGTATCTACAAAATAAAAACTTACCACATATGTTTGTGTAGTGTTTACAGCAATCTTCAATGATATTGTCCATATTTTCAACGTATCCTTCTAATCCAGAAGATTTTCCATGCCCTTCATAATCCATTCCATACACAGCATACCCTTCATTCGCCAGCCGATGTGCTGTGCCTAATTTCAATTAATTTAATTAACCATCCATTAATTTAAATTAATCTTTATATATTTTATATATAACCCAGATAGCTTACTGTTCATGGTGATGCTGCATTCCATTGCATATCCATGGCAGATAAAGATCAAAGCTTTGGGTTCTATTTTTATCGGAATCCATTGGCATGTGAATAATTTCATCCCTCTTGAATTCAGTATAAATTCCTTTTCAAAATCAATCCATAAAAAAAAAAAAAATTAAACCCAGATTAAGAAAAACGAATTTAATTAAGGATTAATTACGCACAAAAAAGAAACCAACCTCATCGTACTTGAGAGTATCAGTACTACGTGATCCTTCCTGCAAAAATTCATGAATAAACAAGAAATTAAATATAATAATTAAAAAAAAAAAGTATGAAATATTATTGTGTTAAGAAAGAGTGATGACCAACCATGATTAATGTAAAGAGATCCCAGAAAGTTGGAAAGTTTATAATTTAATTGGAGCAGGGGATATGGAAAAACGAAAGAATCGTTCGAGAAATATAATTAAATTTTTTTTGGTGGAATTTTACCTACTAATCTTTTTTATTGGTAAATAAATGGAAATTTAATAGATTGAGAATTGCATGGCCTATCGCATATATAAACAGAGATTTTTAAGGAGTAATAATTTTTTGTTGAGAGCCAAGAATTTGGAAAATTAAGCTTATATTTATATATGCGTATACTCGGGGGCATTTTCGGTAATACGCGTCATTCCATAATCATTTGAACTTTATATTGAAAAACAACTAGAAAGAGTGAACCATATTTGAATACGCGCACGACTTTCCAATTTATTTTTTTTTTTCTCTTAACGGTTTAATTATATTTATTTATTTTAGAACAATTATGTTAAATAGGTTTAATTATAATTAATTTTAAATTCAAAATGATGTTTCAGATTATTTTAATATTAATATTAAATTATATAAAATATTAAATAATTTTTATATTATTTTTAATATAATTATATAAAATTATCAAAAGTTAAAATAGAAAAAATGAAGTAGGATTATTAAAAAATAAAAACAATAATTTAAAAAGTAATTTAAAAGAGTTTTTTTTTTTTAAATTGATAAATGCTCTGATAGTGATTTTCCGTAGACTTTCCGTCCAAGGATTAATCCACTCTCCTGCCGAGCGTTCTCGCAGAAATACTCCGTAGATATACCACAGAGCTATTCAATGTACCTATGCGGGAGCGGAGAGTCGAATTCATAATCTGAGCTTTACTACCCATCAAACGACCAAGTATCTACCACTTATATCAACCCTCGCTGATAGTAATTTAAAAGAGTTACAAAAATTTAAATAAAAAATAATTTTTTAATAAAATAGGAACTTGGCACTTTAGCACCACTACTTCACTTTGTAATATATATAGACTTAAGTTTTTTATTTTTCTATAAAAATATCTAACTTTACATATTTTTTCTCACATATTATTTATACCTTCATCTCATTTATTTATCTCTTAATATAAGCATGAAGAATTCACCTGAGATTTCATTCGCCCAAGATAGAAGGAGATCACTGGAGAGGGAGAAGAAGAGGGAGATCAATAGAGATTAAAGAGAGGATATGTATTTATTATAGTCTATTGGATCAAAATAGAAATAAATGATTAAAATAAAAGTGTGTAATGTAAATGAAAAGATGTGTGAAAATAATGAGATTTTAAAATAAAACTGAGTTTTTAATTTAAATAAAATTACCAATTCTTATATGATTAATTAAAAAAAAGTGTTTATCTTTTTTTCATCAGTATGTGTTTTCATCTTTTTTATTATTATTTTAGCAATTCAGATTTTTCAATTCACTTTTCTTTCTCATGTACATTTGCTTCTTTACTCTTTATCCATTCTTTTTATTTATTTTTATTATTTCTTTCAAAATATTTATTGTTAAATTTTCATATATTTTTATTAAATTACTTATTGTCCATTTTATGCGTCTATTTAATTTTAAATAATTTTTATTTTATTTTTGAAATTGTTTATTTTTTATCATCAAATGTTATAAATTTTATTCATTTTTTTTATCGTCTTTCCAATAAAATTCATATATGTACTTTTTAAAATTTTGTTAGATTCATAAAAAAAAGCATCATATGAGTACAAAAAGTAACATAGTTATCATGTTTTATTTTTCAACTTAAATACATTATGCTATATATTTATATAGTACTTTTGATTATCATTTGTACACATAATATGTTTTGCATTAATTTGTATTTTATATAACTTGTTTGATATCACTTTTTTTTACATATTTTCTAGCAATCTTAAAATTTTTTTTAAAAATATACATATAAATTTCTTTTAAAAGATGAAAAAATTAAACAGTATTTACCATAATTGAATTTCAAAAAAATAATTGATCTATAACAGAAATGAAAAAAATACAGATCAAATAAAAAATGATGAGAGAAAAACCATATATATGAAATTGAGTAAAGGCTAGATTTGTAGAAATTTTACAAGTTCCCTCGTATTTTTTTTTTCTTTCCTATAAAAAGAGTTTTTCATCAAAATTTTTTTGATAAGAAAGTTTTTCATCAAAATTAATTATGTATTTCTAAAAAAAATTGATTATATATTAACACATATAATTTCAAACACTGAAATTCGTTTAAAATATATAAATATAAAATATCTATTATAAAAATCATGGAAATAATTTGTAAGATGTTGCAGAAGTATGATGTGAAAGTTGTTAAGAGAAAACGAATCATAAAGTAAAATAATAAAAATAACAACAAAAAATAATTGATGAAAGTGACAAATATTAAAAAGTCAAGCTGGGAAATTTTCTGACCATTAATTAATTGATAAATTTGATTAGTTAATTAAATAAGTCTAAAAGTGGTGAGATCATGCTTAGTTGTTTTCTCTTCTAGATAAGCACACCTTTTATTTTTATATATATTCTTTCTGTTAAACTATTTAATATCTTATTCTTTACTTCTAAACTGTTTTTGGTCTATAGCTTTGAACATTAGGCAACTTGGCCATGTAGCTATAGTCAATGCTAATTTACATATTTCTACATTTTTTTTTATTACAAATTGAAATTTTACTCTATGTTTTACAACCCAATAATATATCATATCTCAATAAATAAATATTTAATTGCTTAATTTATCACTTCTCGAAAATTAGCTGTTTATATGAAATTTTAAACTCTGAATATTACTATAAATTTTGGATTCTAAAATATATTGTAAATAAATTATGGAAGTTGGATTCTAAAATTTCAATTATTTTTGTGTAAATACAAATAAATTGACTGTGAAAGCAAATGGAATAAATAATTATGAAACCAAAAGCATGGGCCAATTAAATCACAAAGCACCAATGTTATTAAAATCGGACCAGATATCGAACCGGTAAGCTTAGAGATTCACGGTTAACAGATTTGAGAGTGGTTGAACCAAATTATTGTTTTTTTAATATAAATAAATTGTATAATTATTAAATCATTTAAAAAATAATATAAAATTTTGAACAGTAACAAGTCTTAAAATTTTTAGCAATAATAAGTCTCAAAGTTTCAATATCTAAAATAAAAAAATAAATTCACTAAAAGTTTATTATATTGGAGTCTCAAATAATAAATTTGTAAAAGTACATAAAAAAATTTGAGATCTTTTCAGCATTTTTAACCACTATCATTTCCAATTTTATTATAATCTCAATCATCAAAATTTAAATGATAAAAATAAATTAATTGAAATTAATAATAAATAAAAATAATATAATATTATGTTAGTTTTAGGTAAATTATTCCTACATTACAAAAGGTTTATTCTTAAATGGCATGCCAAGAAATTTTCCAAAATTTAAAGAGTAATTTGGACTTGTAGAGTAATAAATTTTCCAATTCTCTAAATCCATACAAAGTGTGTTTTGGGATTGGATTGCACCCACTCCTTTAGACTTCCGGTCCTTGTCCAACCTAATTTCTTGATCTTTCAATTCTCTAAGCAGAGTGATAGAGCATCATTGCCGATGTTATTTTTGACGGCGAACGGGAAACCAGCCTTAGCAATGTATCTGTTTCCTCTAGGTTTAATTTCAAGCACTTTCAGTCGGTCATCGGCGAGAAACTCGGTCTTTCTTCCCATCAGTATTCATTTTATTTAACGAATCGCAAGAATCGTGGTTCCACAGTCCTTGTCACTGGAAGGCGGATTTTATGGCAATTTCTCGAGAGAAAGATTGTGTATTTCTTGTTATTCTCAAGCAATCGCAGAGGAGGGAGAGGAGGCGGAAAGCTCGCGTTATGGTTGAAATTATCCATCATCGGTCCGATCCGTTTGCGAATGTGGTGCTTCTGAGGCTGGATGGCGATGCTATCGCCATTTTACAGCGGTGGATTTCTGGTTTGGTCTCGATTTGGATCAAAGCTCTCCTTTTTTGCGCAAAAATCGACCGGATTCAACTCGGTTCGTCGAGTTTCTTGTTCAAACTGGGTTAACTTCGGTTTGTTGCTAACCGGAAATTATTATCAATCCGATCGGACCTATAGTCGGTTTCCGATTCAACCGTCCGGTCCAATCCAGTTTTGATAACCCTGCAAAGCACCCTTTACATTCGAGAAAGAAAGGAAAAGAATTAAAGATTTTATTAAATGAAAGAGTTTAACATTGTATTTAAAATATAAAATTTAACAACTCAAAATGAAAATGGACCCTGGCGAATTTCTCAAAGATATGAAAAAAATAAATTCAATTTTGAATATAAATTTAAGCCATTACGAACGAAATAGTGTTGTACAAGAAGTCAAGGAACTAAATTTAGAATTTAATTTGAAAGAATTCTCGGGCTTGAAATATAATAACTTAAATAAGAAATGATAACAAATGTATACATAATCAAGCCGAATAAAACGTCTTGTGAATTCCATATTCTGGAACGAACTGAAAAATTGCTCTAAGTAACGGAAGAATTCCAAATCGAGACAGGTTAGCTCAGAGCGGACCGATATGACGAAAGACCGAATGACTGGATATCCGGTCAGTAACCACTTTTAAGAAATATTCAACAGGATCACGAATTAAACAAGTCATAATGAACTTGGATCCATTACCTTAACAAGCATATTTGTTACCTTATCAACCCTCAAACACTATTAAATATCCAACAGTAACTTATAGAGGTGGTATATAAATATGCAGAGTTCTAAGTGTTGGGCTTTTATGGAGACTATTTGGGCTTAACACCAAACCCAATTTCAGTGATCCAACTCGCTGCTGAGTTGGACGGGGGTACGGGGGCAGTAGCCCCTGTTGCGAAGCTGGGCCGCAGGCTCAAAACTTTTTTAGGGTTTTTTTTAGTTTCGGGGTTATAAATTCATTAGTTGCAGATGTATTTTGTATTCTTTTCTTCATAGTGATATTCCTGGCTTGGTAGTGCCTCCAGACGTAGTCAATCACACCGATTGGCGAACTGGGTCAACAAATCTGGTGTTCTTTATTTTCGTTATTGTCATTGTGATT
>CAOJCR015247803.1:0-10067 GCA_948330485.1 Euphorbia neoarborescens
TTAAATTTTCATATCAATATTTCAAAGTGTTATTTAGACATTTTAATGTTATTTTATTTTTCTATTGGTCAAATGATGATTTTCTATTGGTTAGAGAAATCTCTTACTTCTATTAGTTAAGGTGGTGGTCCTTTCTTACTCGTCAATCTTCTAACTTTCTATCATTGATTAAAACCTTTAGTATTCCAACACATTTTCTCCTATTAGTAGGGGATTCACTTTCTCAATTAGATATAAAAAATTATTCAAATATTGGGAGTGGCATTTTCACATTTTTAGGGTTTTGAGGAAAAAAAAGAATGTGAGGAGAGAAAATGGAGAGATAAGGGTTTTAGGCTTTTTATTCTTCTTCTTCTAGTTCTTTATTCCCACAACTTCAATAAACTAAGATATTGCTAGAAATCTTAGAAAAATAATCACACGAGTTTTAATAGGATTTAAAGACAAACCAAACTACGAAAAGGCTAACTTAGAGAAGATTACAACCAAAATCAACCTTTGAAATTCCATACTTCAAAAATCAATAAATCTAGAACTTGCGCTTGATGAGATTCAAGCTTTTATAGCCATTAAATTATAGTACAAGGGATAAACTTTGAGAAATCAAAATCATTAATTGCAGTTTTATGTGTTTTGGTTGTGATTTTGGCATTTTTTGCCTTTTTTGGTCCTTTTTTTTAGCAAATTTGACATTCTCCAAAAATGATAGCCATATTGTTATTCCAAGACCATTGAAAAACCGAAAATTTACTTTTTTTCCCTATTTTTTGCAAATTTTGTCACCTTTTTTTACCGAAAGAATGTCTCCATTAATCAATTAGAAGCAATTATAGCTCTAATCAGAGGTGGATATGAATCAACCTAAGTCTTCCTATTTGTCGAAGAACTCTAGCTAATAAATGTGCTGCAATATTCACTTGACGACTACCATAATTTATTTTAATTGCTGAAAATTTTCAAGCATCAAACGACAATCATTGATAATTAAATCACTAGGAGCATTTATAATATCTGAATTATTGAACACATTAACTAAAATAAGCGCATCAAGCTCCAGAAGAATATTATCAAAATCTAGTGTTTTTAACCAACTAAGTGCCACCCTGCAGCTCATAGCTTCGACTAAGAATGGATCACCACCCTATCCATCAGCATGGATCTTGCAGCTAAAACCCTGCCACTTGAGTCCCGAATAATGCACCCATGTCCTATCCTTTCACCCCTATCAAACACGTTAGTATCCACATTACATTTCACCCACTATAGCGGAGGAGGTTGCCAACTCTCTCCCCTGCCCTCACCACATTGTTATTTATGGATTACCACTCCTTCAGGAAGCCTAAGCCATGGGCAACAATGCTTTATGGTGATCGAAACTTTCCTTCCCAAACCCATTTATTTTGTCGAGCCCAGTTAGCCCAAATCAACGCCACCCTTTGTTCCTGAATCCGGCTTGATTTTTGGAGCACCCGCCCAAACTAGTCATACAAATATGTTCCTGATAATGGTTAGCCTTTCGGATGAATTTCAGCCCAAAACCTCTACTAATGCTGAACAAACAACTAATGCATAAAAATCAGACTCGATAGATTCCATAAATACCGAACAGAAATCCTCTATGTCAATCCGCTTTTTACGAACCCGGGCCCTTGTTGGCAAAGTCTTTATTCCAGATTTTCAAAGGAACAATTTCATCCGAGGTGAAACATTCAAATCCCACAGTTTATACCATCCATCATAGGCAAAATTCGAAGGAAGCTGTATAATCACCCTGTGTTGTAACAATGCATAATAAGCGCTTTTCATTGAGAACATACCATTCTTTTCTAGCCTCTAATAAACCTGGTCATAACGACTTTTCCTCGAAAATGGTATTAGATGGATGACCTTTCTTTCCTAGGGTGAAAACCACAACATCAATAGATCCTCATTCCAACCGTACCCGTCATCGTTAATTAATAAGTTCACGGTTGCATTATTGTATCTCGGGAAAATGGGAGATCAAATAAATGGGGTATTGGGGTTAGGTAACCAGCTGTCCCTCCAGATTAATATATCCTGCCTATTTCCCACCCTCTAACCTAACCCAATTTGAATAACCTCCTTTATGGCTAGCAGACCTTTCCAGATATAGCTAATATTAGGAGAATCTTTAGCCTCAAGAAAGCTGCAATTTGGAAAATACCTGGCTTTGAAAACACAAATAAACATAGCATAGGGTTCTGAGATCAAACTCCACATTTGTTTTGAGAGCATCGCTAAATTGAATTCCCGAAGCAATAAAAAGCCCAAACCACCTACATTCTTAACTTGACACAACCTTTCATACCTCATCCAATGTATTGAAGAGCCCCACTAGAATCGTGAAAATAAAGCTTCCAAATGACTCACCATATGATTTGGCTAGAGGAATACGTTCATAGCATAAGTTGGCAAAGCCTGGGCCACATATTTCAAAAGAATTTCTTTGCCACTTTGCGATAAACATCTACGAGTCCAACTTTGAATTTTCTTACTCGCCTTATCAATAATGAAGTCAAAAACATGTCTTTTAGATCTATCAATACAGGAAAGAAGCCCTAAATAAAGCCCATGATCACCTACTACTTTCACCCCCAACCACTGTGAAATTCTGATCCTACACTTGTTATCCATATTTGGGTTGAACAGAATCGATAACTAATTAAAATTTATTAACTGGCCTGAAGCACGTGCATAGGATTGGAAACACTGTAATAGAACCTCCGCTTCCACCTCAGAAGCTCTGAAGAAGAACAAACTATCATCAGTAAACAATAAATACGATATTAACGGGGCACCTCGAGCTACAAGCAACCATGCAACAATCCTCTTTTAATCCTATTCTGAATTATAGTTGTTAATCCTTCTACACATATAAGAAAGAGGTATGGTGATAGAGGATCTACAGCCACATGGTTATTTATTATAATCATATGGTTAATTCATGGTCATATGTCCATTATTCTTATACAACATCAAAAATCTAAAAAAGAAAAAAAACTGAAAACATTAATTTCTATGCATTTTAAAAAAATTAGTTGTACTACCACTTAAATGATAACCAAACAGTTATAGCTGCAAGATTACTAACAATCGTTGTATGGCTATTTTTCGTGAACAAAATAAAATGCCATAAAAAATAAATTAAAAAAAATATATTTTCGACTATTTTGTTCCCTTTTTATGCATAAAGATCATATATTTACTTTATATTTAGGATATTTTAGATCACTTTAATGATAAAAATTTACCTTTTAAAATTCAAGACATTTTACATGCAAAATAACTGAAAAATAGATAAAACTTATTTTTAAGAAAAAAAAAATTTTTAATCTCAACTAATCATATCTCACAATTCTTGTTCTAGGTTTAGTTGGTTCAAATGCCGATCAACTAATTACTCCTTATTATGCATGACCTAAGCTATCAAACTTTCTCTTTTCGTATCATGTTTGAGTGCTACATGCTTTTACTTAACTATATTAATCATTGTTTTGCAGTTAGACTTATTTTTAAGATAAATTTATGCATAGTCTTCTATTCTAAGATATTCATGTATATTAAGAAGTTGTACCTTGATTCCCTTTTTATACTTTGTATTCTCTAGATTAGCTTGTTATGATATGATGTATTACTTTACTATTTTTACATGCGTGCTTCACCCATTGATGACCAATGACATATGTAATTAGTGGTACAATGCTTTCAATTAAGTATGTTACTATTTGTTTTGGATTAGGCGTTAGTAGATGAGTTTTTTTACTCGAAATTTTGAAGGTAGAGTGGTGAGCCCTAATTGACTTTGGCTTTATTACAAAAATTCTCGATAGAGCTAGACTATGTAATGACATTAGAATTGTTTAAGAGATTTGGGTTTAGCATATCTCGAGACTTCAACAATTTTCTCATTTTTATATAAAAAAGCTCACTCCACCTTATGACGATTCATTTTTATTTTAAAAGCATACAAGTGGGGGAGAGTAAAATATGTTACATATAAGGCATATATGAAGAGGCGAATGTATATATAATGATATATTCCATGCATGAAGATAATACAAATAAGAATTATAGAATGGCGACCATATATCTTATGTATAGAAGAAGTATAATGAGATGAAGCCTTTGAGATAAGAAGACGTTGATAAGTGATTTGAGTTACGAGAAATATTTTTTCAAAACTGTCAAATTTTTATAGTAGAGTCATGAGATTTGTTGTGAAATCTTGAGAGCTAACAAAGGAGATAATGGAGCTAAAGTTCAAAGTATGCAGAAGATTGTCATTTTTTGAGTATGTGATCGGTATGAAACCAAGCGAAATGCAAAATCCAATGACTTAAAGAGGTGATAAGAGCTCTCAATATAGAAGTACAATCAAAGTGGCAGATTTAAAATAAGGATAACCTCAAGCAGAGTTGGGCAGAGTGACAATAGATTAATCAAAAGGAGATGGCGAGCTCGATCAACGGGGATGTTGATCATTTAAATGGGAGAGAGAATCTCAGGGGAACATATTAATGCGCATGAGATCAAGGCATGTTGGCATGCCAACATGCATGTCGATGTATGATAGCCAAGAAGATGTGCCATTTATGAGATATGGATGTCTACTCCTTTGAGGCATGAAGTTGGTATAATGACTACAACAAGGGGGATAAAAGTCCATATATAATCAGTGTAAGATCTTTGCAGCCCTTGGGCTTAATGAGAATACATAAAATCATAATTGATCTATTATATTCTTAGATAGATTAGTGAGACAGACATCCGGCCTCTGAAAGAGGGGCTAGTGTCTCCTTTAAGGAAGGAGCCTTACCAACCCTATAGAGCCACAAATGCCTATAATATGCATTCTTAACGCAAAACAAGATTTAATGCAAGGGGTCAATATGCGGGATACAATGCGTTAGTTAGAATCAAAGAACATTAGAATGAGAGTGATTTCCCTTTATAGGAGTTGTCTGGTTATTGGTTTGTGAGAGTCACAACACCACACAAGATCCACGGTTTAGCCATAAGATATCATACTGACACCTTGTTATTGTTGGAGCGACCTACACCATTGGCCCCACCTTCACCTCAATCCTATTGTAGAAATTTCGATTTTCAATCTAGAAGGAGTAAGAAAACAACAAAGAAAAAAAAATTGGAATATTTTTTTTCTTTTTGCCAAGAACTTTCTTTTATGATATCAGTTATCTATTAAGAACCGCAATTAATTGATAGAACGAATCACACAGAAAAATGGAACAACAATTTTGAAAAAATACTAGAAAATGAATAAGGCCAGATTATCATGAGAAGTAGATGTGAATTCTCTATTAGGGGTATTTATTTTTACAACTTTAGCAACATTTTTATTAAAAAGATAAAAACTGAATGATTTGATTTGACAAATTTTAAAGGCCAAAATTTCGATTCACTTAATAAAAAAATTAAATTAAGAAAAAAAATTACTTATATAATATATATTTCTAATTCTGAATAGAGGAAAATTAAGATAAGGTAATTCTTACATAAATAGATGAAGAAAAAGGTTGCACATTGGATTCGTAAATACCAAACAAAAAAAAAAAACTTTATTAATATGTAATTAATTAGCTCCGTCCGTCTTTGTTTATCGTAGCTGTCATTATAACACTGAATTTACTATTTGAACCAAAAAGAAAAAAACAACCTACAAATCCCCCAATAACACCATTCACCAGAACCTGACCGCCATCTACCAATTCCAGGGCTCCACTCAGCTTCTTACCTTCCTCTTTGACATTTCTTCTCCTTTCTAATCAAAGTATTCAACTTTCTCTTTTGTAATTTACAATTACTTTATCAACTTAGCTCATCACTTCTCTCTCTATGGCCTTTTTCCACTATTGAAGAAATATTCTACTTTTTTCTTTCTTGTTAAGGCCGCCGCCTGAGCTTTCTTTTTATCTGATTATCCGTAACGGTGGAACTTTTGTTCTTCTTCTCTGTCCCTAATTTAATTGCTTTGTAAAGGTTAGTCTGTTTCATCTCGATGCAATTACTGTTTAGTTCTTTCTAATTTTTCTTACATGTCCTTTTTTTTTTTGTTAATTTCGTTTTCTGTTTCTAATCATAAATCAGCAGCTTCATTTATTTTGTGATTGATGTGGGATGTTTGTTTGGTGCGAGAAACCATGACATCTATGAATTTCTTGGCCGAAAATATTCAGTTTGAACTGCTTTTTGGTGAATAGTTTTATGCTTTTACTTCAATATTAAGAGCTTATGTAACTGACGCTTTTGATGTAAGTAAGTTAATGGAAGTAACAATTTCGTAGAGACAATTGCTTGCTTGGATTGCGAAATTCTTTAGCTGATTAATTTCTGTCTATGGTTGCCATTAAATTAAGAAAAAGATAACAATCAATAACTGTAGCTTAGTGTTATAGCTTTTACTGGTTTGAAGGCTCAGCAAATTTCTTTGAACAGACAGCTGTTTATTGAAGAAGGGTTTTGTTGTTGGAGGTATGGAGCGAGCAATGATTTTTTGGTAATTTCTTTTAATGATGTTTAGACATCTGCAAAATCTTGGTGCAGGCTAACCGCAATACTTTTTTTTTTTTTTTTTTTTTTTTTAATTTGTTGTTCTATTATTGGTTTTGGTTGGTTGGAAATGTCAAATTTGATAAAATTAATTTTTTTTTTGTCTTTCTATCTTTAAGTATTCTGAGTTTTATACTTGTTTTGTTTTGTGTGCTTTTTGCCTAATGAGAGTTTCCACAGTAGGTTTATTTTTTGAAAATTTCAACAGCATCCATTGACTGGAGATTTTTTAGCAGCTGCCATCATTTTGAATGTGCACTTATGCGTGCTTCTGTATGATCAATGATTCTATAGCATAGTTACTTCTTTACTTGAATAGGTGTTGTTATCCTTACTCTTAGCATCATGTGCTATGTATAACTGTAGGCGTGCTTCTCCAGATGGCTAAAAATGAAGACACTGGTAGCCCTGGTTGGAGAGCTTCACTTTTCTTGCAGACTACTGAAGATGTCGCAAGAGCTGTTGCAGCAGCAGCTGCTTCAGCTACTGCTCCCCGTTCACCAAGGCCCTCTGTAGTGTTTTCATCGAAAGATGATCATGGTGATAGCCAGTTTCAGAAGCTACAGCGTCATGTTTCGAGGGTGCTAAAAGGCTTCTCATCTCCTCCTCCAGAAGTTAAAGCCGTAACTTACAATCCGGAAGTGCTGACAAGCCAAAAGCGCCAATGGGCAAAGTTTCAACTACAGTACTTGGTATTATTTCTGATAAGTGGGTGTCTCCATTTATTTATTTGCTTATTTTTTGTTCCATGAAAATTTTCTTGTCTGTTTTTGAACCATATTTTGAATTCTGGTTACTTTTATCAATGGATGAATTACTGCTAAATTTAAATTGGTGTTGTTATGGATAATTTCATTTTGATAATTTCACTAATAATGGTTTTGTTTATCTTTTAACTATTACAAAAGTGAGACCTGATTTCTGTACTGGTTGTTAATATCTTTGTTTTTAAGTATGCAGGATCATAGGTCCTTAAAGGAGCCATCAAGGCTTTTTGAGAGCATGGTAGTTGTTGGACTTCATCCTAATTGTGATCTTCAGGCACTTCAGAGACAATATGTAACTCGTAGGTTGGACAGTTCTCTTGGTTATCAAAATCAATTTCGTGTAGAACCTATTTTTGAGCCTCAGGTGAGTACTTTCATTTAGAAATGTACTAATTTATCTCTTCCTGGAGACTCCTTCCTTTTTTTGACAGTGTTTTTCCTTCTTACAGGTCTTATTTGTTTACCCTCCTGACAAACAACTGCCACTCAAATACAAGGATCTAGTATCATTTTGCTTCCCTGGAGGCCTTGAGGTTGGAAATATGGTTTCTGGTTTTTTTTTCTCATTAATATTGATTACTTTTTTTTAGGAAGTGCTGATTTCCTTTTTTTTTTCTCTTTCTAATTTCGAACACATCTTTATTTTATAGTGCCATTTTTTTGGAAGACTCTTTAATTAGTTTTTTCTAATACAATCATCTGGAATTTTTCTTGAGACACATAAATCTATGTATGATGCTTGCAAGTCATTATTTTGGTGGATTCTGATGCACTCTTCCAGAAATATCACTAGCTTTGATGGTTGGAATTCCTTTGGTGTAATATACAGTAGACACTTGTGAGGTTTGATTAATGAAATCTTGGTATATGCAAATGCAATTCAGCTAGTCCTTGAATGTACCTATCCATTCCTGTTTGGTTAAGGGATACACTCATTTAGGTTTCTTTTACAAGTGCCCGAATGTAAGATATTGCACCATAATTGAATTGAAGCAATTGCTAGCCAATACTAGGATACTCCTTGATTTTCGATTTTTTTTTCTTGTGAAAATCAACTTGAGTTTAAAAGTTGAAAATGTGGGTTATTCTAAAAAAAATTGGGAAGTATGTGTATTATCATGCACAAATTTGGCATCACTTTCCTCTTTGTACCCAGTATGCTATTATGCGTTCTACTGTAAGACTTTTTTTTGCATTTCATTATCACTTCAGAAGAATATCTTTATTTTGGTCTGTTCTTTCCTCTGCTTATGTATACTTTAAACATGAATTTTCTTACCTGAAGATGTTTCTAAATTTTGCTAATTATGATTTTAGGTTCGTGCTGTGGAGAGAACTCCTTCAATGAGCGAGTTGAACGAAATTCTTGTTGGACAGGTATCTGTGCTACTCTAGATTGACAAATTCTTTTATTATCAGATGAAATGATGCTGGCATTTTCTTGATCACTGAAAATTGCTTACTATTTTATGCTGCATTGTTTGCAGGAGCACCTTAAACAAAGTGACCAGTCATTTGTATTCCGGTTGCAGGTACTTTTAATATATTTCTGTAGAATCTTATATTTTATTATACAAGATTAATTGAATGAATTTTTCTATGGGACCTTTTAGTTAATGTAATCTTCAATATATGCATGGCTATCAATGTCTCATATCTCTCTTGCTTTTTCAAATTCTTCTGTTGGAGGTAGCTGTATTATTTTTTATTGTTCTTTCAATATAAACTGGATGTTCAGTTTTATAAAGAGCTAGATATTCCATTATGATTAATCGGATTGTTAACTTGGGATTTCATATGCCCGCGTGACAACTTTTGTTTGTGAATGACAATGCTAAGTTAAAGACTAAAATCCCTTTCTTGAGTTTTAATGTTATTTTTTCAATTCTTAACTTGTTTCCAGGTTGCTGATGATTCTACATTGTACGGATGCTGTGTATTAGTTGACGAAATTGTTCAGAAACCCTCTGGGTTGCTTTCCGTGATTTCAGATAATCGATCCTGCTCATCTTTGAGCCGTTATGTACTAACTACACGCAGATGCTACTGCATTCTTTCAAGGCTTCCATTCTTTGATTTGCATTTTGATGTATTGAACAGGTGCAGTTATTTACAGTTATGATTATTTTTACATTTTTTCGTTTCTATTTTCTTCATTTTTGTTTGTTGAATTTGACAAACTGTGTACTCTGCTACAGAAGTGTTTTTGATTGATTTATCTTTTTTCTGCTGCATTATATATGATATTTGGCATTTTCTTGTAGCATCTTCATCGAGGAAAGGTTGGAACGGTTAACAAAAGACATTGATGTTTTTGATTTGCAATCTTTGGAGGGTAATACCAATACAAAAGACGAAAGTTTAGAGCAAAACTTAGGTGTTACATCACCAAATTATAAGGACGCTCAGGAAATACTAGATGTGGCAGATGAAAATTTGAACTCAGTATCAAGAGACTCGACACCTCGAGGAGTTGCAGATGTTGCGAGTCATCTGGAGCATCAACATTCTGATGGGCATATTCACGTGTCTAAAGAATATATTGACAGTGATTTCCACGTCGAATCTGAACCAGAGATGGTTGTCTTTGACAAAGGTGAACACATTAGTGAAAGTAGTGAAGTTTGTGAGGTTGATGATGATTTATCCAGCAAGCAAGCAGAAGAAAGACATGTACCACATGCCGTTCTGCCTCTCCTACGCTATTAT
>CAOJCR015249268.1:0-10624 GCA_948330485.1 Euphorbia neoarborescens
TCTGTTAAGGTTGTGTTAGTGAAAGCCTGCTTTCCCATTATTGTTATCTCTCTTTATTTTTCTTATGCAAATTCTCGTTTTTATGTTTGCACTTGTTATTTGCTTATTTTTATTACTCAGCAACCTTATGATAAACTGACAGCAAGCTCGCAAAATGCAGAAAACCTCACAGATTTCCTACTCCCTGTGGATACGACACTTGTCTTGCCACTATACTACAAAACGACCTAGTGAACTTGCTAGTAGTAGTCCATATTAAGGCGAACATTCAGAGTCTTTCTTGTGTTTAACTTGTCCATAGTTATGCTTATTGACAGTTCACAATAATCCAAATGTAATTACATTATTTTCCTGGCCGAGATTTTCAAGACCACCTGTTAATTTTTCTAGCTTATCGTGACCTATATGGGATTGCTTGTTTGGTGGCTTAATAAAGCTTTTTGAGGCTGTTGATGTAGGTTTTTTGGATTTGGTGTATTTTGCTTTCTTTTATATATATATGAGTTGTCATTTAGTTTTCTCGCTTTCATTCAGTAACCAAATCATTTTCTGTTAGTAATTGGCGATGAAAAAATCATTTTCGTTGTTAATTACTAATCGTAATGAGTTTTTTTATTTCCCTTCAATTAAAGTTCATTTCTAAATTAAGTTTTTTTTTTTTGTTTTGATTATTACCTTGCAAGTTAAATAGCTTCCTGCTTTGTTTAGTTTCGAGGTATTTATTATATATTTTTAAATATTTATTTTAACGGTACATTTTTTTGGGTTTTTTTTATATGATTGATATTCATGCCTCATTGTATTAATTAACCTCTAGGTTGAGTTTCTTTTAAATATTAACTGCATTTTGTCATTTATTTTTATTTTTGTTTGTTTCTTTATTTGTGATTGTTTTGACTCAGACTTAATTTCATTAATAATTCGCATATGCATCTAGAAAATAATGCAATGAAGGGAACTCAACTTTCCGAAAAACCGACCCGCTTCTGTATATAACTCATATGAACCGAGCCAAATAATATTTTCCTAACAAAAACCCGATTTGCCATATTT
The DNA here is from genome assembly GCA_948330485.1 of Euphorbia neoarborescens. Taxonomy (NCBI): domain Eukaryota; kingdom Viridiplantae; phylum Streptophyta; class Magnoliopsida; order Malpighiales; family Euphorbiaceae; genus Euphorbia; species Euphorbia neoarborescens. The sequence goes on from CAOJCR015249268.1 coordinate 1,054, forward strand.
TTACCTCGTGCGAAAGTACAGCTCCAAAATTGATTGAATTTTGGAATTGTCATGTTTGTGTGTGATTAATTATTTTCTGTTTTGCAGGGTTTAGCTAGGTCCTATGTCATTAAGTTTTTATTTAATTTCAATTTTTTAAACTGTCATTCCATATAGCTTCTCTTGTATATTTTAGACAAATGTACCCTGATCCCTGATATTTACAAATGTACCCTTAGGATAGCTTGTTTGAAGGGTTGTAAATGTGTGTTTATTTTCCGCACTTTATTTACTGTTTTTGCATGCGCGATCACTTAAAAATCAAGATAAAATCAATTTAAGCTTTTTCAAGTAAAAATACTTTGTTTTAAAATGTTGTCGATTTCTTAAATGTCTTTTGAAAAAAGATGAGTAAATGCCTTGTCCGAACCCGATCTCTGGATCACGGTTTTGGATTCGAGCTTAGGATCCGAGAAATATCGTGAATTAATTTCCGGTAGAGCTTGAAACCAGGTGGCGACTCCAAAATTATTTTCTAGAAATTCGAGTTAGAATTTCTTTTTGAAATTTGTTTTTCTTTCCAAAATTTAATTTCTTTCCAAATTTATTTTTTCTTTCAAAACTTGTTTTCTTTCAAAAAACTTGTTTCCGTTTAAAACTCGATTTCTTTTGACATTTATTTCCTTTTGAATTCGATTTCTTTGAGAATTTCGATTTCTTTTAAATGCTTTCCTTTCTTTTGAAATTTATCCCCTCCACGCTTTCGAGGGCGTCAAACCGCTCGCGACAAAAGTGCCTCTTTATTACAAACTTTTTTCATCATTTTACCTTCAAACTTTCGAGAGCGTCAAGTCGCTCGTGATGAAAGTTATTTTTTCAAAAACCTTAAACCCTTTTACTATATTTTATTTTCATTAAAAAGGTCGCTCTGCTCACAGCGATAAATGCGACAGAATTAAACCATAAACACATTTGTCGCATTTGTTGGGTTTGAGACTTGCGTGATGAATACGACAGTTATTTGTAGCAAGATGCGACAAATGTGATTATTTACATTGACTGCTTGATTTTAAACTGGTTTTCATTGTGTTAATTTTATTTTCTTTTGCAGCATGACTCCTCCTAAAGGAGTAAGACTGAGATTAATTACATGTACGCGGAAACTATTGGATCTGATGCTCAGGTGACTGTCGGATTCAACAGTGATTCACCTATGAAGATAACAGAACGACTTACCCCCTTGCAATGTGAGATGTTTAAGGAAACATGCTTTGGAAATTTTTTGGATGCTGATTTCTCTATTTTTTTTCCGGTGCCTTTTGCCATGGGGTTATTACAAGAGAGAGAGATAAGGAAGGAAAATAGAAAATTGAGATAGATGTGGTTCAATATAGGAGGGATTGATATGAAGTTTGGGGACTGGTAGTTTGACTTTATATACAGTTTAAGGTTTGGAGATATGAAGGCATTTGATTCCCAAACTCAGAAGCTGGCAAAAAAACAAACTTGAGGTGGAAGTACGTCTCAGCAAATTCTCTTTAGAATAAACATGTGAGGAATGAGGAACATGATAAGGAAGCCGTTTCGATGGCTATACTATTTTTTGTATGCAGTAACATCTTTGATAGCAATGGCGAGAGGCATGTGAAGGAATGGATTGTTGATTTAGTCGAGTATCCTTCCCTCTTCAATGAACATCTGTGGAGCGTGGTAGCATGGGAAGAGACACACCAAACGCTATAGAGAGCTATGGTAGACCGAGTCAAGAAATTTTAAGAGAACATAAATAATAAGACTAGATGTGTCCCATACCAGTTATGTGGATTTGACTGCGTATTTCAGGCTTGGATATTAGAGTGTTGGAGGGCTGCACGGTTGCTGGTATTACAGGAGGAAAATCTGATCTTAAGGGTTCTAAGATAGGAGTTTACAGGGTGTCCTTCCTATGTAGATGTTTCTAAATTGTTCAGGGTTAGTTAATTTTCTGTCATATGAGGGGTCAATAATATTTCGCAATTGTTGCATCTGTCTGTAACGCTACAATGTGCCTGTTCATATGTCGTCGCATCCATCGTAGTTGTCGTAGATGTTTAAAATAAGATATAATGCTGGTTAATAAGCAGCCGCACTTGTCGCATCTGTCTCAAACACGCACTCTTTTTTATTATATGGCTCAAATGCGACGTTATATTCAGTAGCTTATCTAACTTTCTTTGTGTACAGGATGGTCCAGCTCCATATTTTATTACACTTCAAGCTGAAGAAGCGGAGAAATAAGCTTGGTGATATTAGCCTCTGAAGGACCATGTTTAAGGGGTTGTAGGAGGTTGGGACCCCTTGTTTCAGAGATTTGAAGAAGGAGAGAAGAAGAAGGAAAAAGAAGAAGAAGAGAAGAAGGAAGAAGAAGGAAAAGAGGAAAAAGTTCAGCCGAACTTAGGGGCTGATTTTTTTGAACCCTTGAAAGTGTACATTTGTGAAAAATTGGACAAGTTTAAGGATTGGTGCAGTCAAGAGTTTTTGAAAATTAATGATCGAATATCGCTTCTGGAAGAAGATGTCTTATTTTTCAAGGAGAAAGGGAATTTTGAAGAGTCTGATAAAGTAGATGAAGGGTATTTTGAAGAGGCTGAGAAAGGAGATGGAGGGAATTCATTTTTCTACCCCACACCATTATCAGTCGTTCTACTGAGACTAACTGCCACAGAGAATAAGGTAAACCAAATTCAAAACCAGTGGCTATCTTATGTCATAATTGTTATATTCTTATTTAGTGTGACAATAACAGTTTTGGGTAAACCATGTTGTAGTTGTTATCTTATGTCGCAATTGTCGCATTCTTATGTCGTAATTTATCTTTACTTTAATAGGTTGTAGATGAGGATCAGTCGGGGTAAACCAGCTAAGTAACCAATGGAGTTATGTGTAGTCCCAGAGCCTGAGGAGGTATATTTATTAGGGTGTTTTTTATACCAGTGTTTATCAAATGTCGCATTCTTTTGAAATGCGACAATACTAGTTTCGTTTGTAATATGTGTTCATTTTAACAGGTTGTAGATGAGGATTAAACGGGTAAACCAGCTAAGGACCCAATGGAGTTATTTAAAACCAATGTTTATCTATTTTCGCATTCATGTGAAATGCGACAATTCTAGTTTTGTTTCTAATGTGTGTTCATTTTAATAGGTTGCAGATGAGGATCAACCAGGTAACTAGCTAAGGAACCACTGGAGGAATATGGTGTCCCAGAGCCTAATGAGGTATATTCATCAAACGAATCATCGCACTTATCGGATTCTTCTTGTAATCCATCAATTTTGACCTTTTGAAATTTTTCATGACTAGGAAACGAAAAAAAGGAAGGGGAAGAATGTGAAGCAAATTTCTTGTATCCCCTTTCACGGACGCGATTCGTAAGAAACTGTGTAAGACACTCTACAAAGAAACGAACTGATGTAAATCTAAAGTATCTTTTTAGTGTGGAAATTAAAGTGTATAATGGTTGGACAAAGATAGCCAACCAATCCCGGAGGACAGTGCATGGAATTTTCTGGAACCAGATCCAGCGTGGTTTGAAGAACTCTAGTTAACTAGAAACTGCATTTCCAATGAAGTAAGTGAAAAGGTTTAAGAGTACCTATCGTAAATGCGATAATCTATCGTAAATGGAACAGTATATTGCAAATGAGATAGATTGTCGTAAATGCGATATTTTTTTATTGAACTAATTGTAAATTGTCATTGTAGTATATAAATACATGGTTGTGACTGCTAAGATGACATTAGTCTGAGATGCCCATGTGTACATGGAATGCTGTGGACGCAGATTTCTTTAGAATCATTACAGACAAAATAATTGAAGTTTGTAGGAAGGATAAATTGAGAGATTACAATTTTTTCATTGCTAGAATTATGGGTACCTACGATGTTCCTGAGCACCAGTACATGTGCCCTTGGACTTTAGTTATCGTATCTTCATCCCCATCAACTACGAGAACGAGCACTAGTTCTTAGGTGTACTTGAGCTCAAAATATAAAGCTGTACTTTTATGACAGCTTAATAGGCAATGCATCCGACGAAACACTTCGACAATTCCTAACAGGACGTCTTCTTGTAATCCGTAAAGCAATGCACAAGTCTAGATTTTACGATGCTAAGTTTGATGGGGTGAAGAAACGGATTGAATAGTTTAGGATGGCAGGGGTTTCACAGCAGGCTCATGGCACAAATGATTTGCGACATTTTTACTTGTATTTTGGTACAATTTTTAATTTCTCAATAGCCCATAAACCATGACATTATCCCCATTTATCCTTTGGATCCTAAGCATGGTATTGGAGTTTGTTTGCCTATCGGGGACCGTCTTTTGGCCCTTAATTTTGTTTTGGGCCGATAGGAACTGCAGTCCGGATCCCTCCCAACCATATCTTCAGGTCCAAATTTTAAATGGTGCCTAGTAGGTTGTTAGAGATTAGATTTGAACCCATGCCCTCCTTTTATCATCTATCTTTTGGATGAGATGACAACCATCTAAGCTGCAGCTCAGAATAATATAATTCATCTGTGCTTAGTGTTGATCATTATCATGTAACTATGGTTATGTGGAGATTTCAACTGTTGTTTTCTTTTGGGTAAATCAGTTTATGTATTATTTATATGTGAGCACCATGACGCCATTGTATTGGATTCTCTGTCGATAGAATTCAAAACTGATTTTGCAGCTTACTGTTTCTATTCTGTATGAGTCATACACTATCTGATTTTCATGTTTTGAATATGATACGGGTACCTTTTCCAGTCTAGGTCATAGGGCTTCTTTTTTGTCAAATGGCTTTCAAATAGGAATTAATTGTTGAGTTCTCCAAATTATCCATTTTGGAGATCACCAGTGAGTGTTTTTTTTAGTTTGATGTGTATAAAATTATCTCATTGTTTTTACCTCTTTTTCCATATTAAGTTTTCATGTTTATTATAAAAATAATAGATTTACGTTTTAATGCTTAACTTGTTACTATATATTTTGTTCATTGAACATTTATTCCTTTATTATTAATATTGACTGCCTTTTATCATTTATTTTCATTTTTATTTTTGTCTTTGTTTGTGATTGTTTAGACTCAGATTTAACTTCGTTAATAATTTGCATATGCATTTAGGGAACGATTCAATAAAGGAAACCCGTGTTTCCGGATAACCGACTCACTTTTATGTGTAATGCATGTAAACTGAGTTAAATAATATTTTATTATAAAAATTCGAATTGCCCTGACCTTGTATGAAAGCACAGTTCCAAAATTGATCGAATTTTGAAATTGTCATGTCTGTAGGTGATTAACTATTTTCTGTCTTGCAGGAATTAGTTAGTTCATATGTTGTGACATTTTATTTAATTTAAATTATTTAATTGTCATCGCATATAGATCCTTGTGTAATTTTAGACAATTGTACCCCGATCCCCTTTTTTTTACAAATGTACCCTAGGGTAGTCTGATTGAAAAGGTTGTAATGTGTGTTTATTTTTTCTGCCTTTATTTACCGCTTCTGCATGTGCGATCACCTAAACTAAAAATAAAATCAATTTAAATCTTTAAAAATAAAAATACTTTGTTTTAAAAATTGGTGTCGATTTTCCAAAAAGTCTTTTGAGAAAGGATAAGTAAATGTTTTGTCCGAACCCGATCTCTAGATCATGGTTTTGGATTCGAGACTTAGAATCTAAAAAATACTATGAATTAATTCCCGGTAGAGTTTGGAACTGGGTGGCGACTCCAATTACTGTTTTTCAAAGATTCAAGTTTGAATCCTCTTTTAAAATGTTTTCTTCTCATTTAAATCCATTTTCCCTTTGAACTTTCGAGAGCGTCAAACCGCTCGTGTCGAAAGTATCTTTTTTTTTATAATCATAATCCTTAAACTTTCGAGAACGTCAAACCGCTCACGCCGAAAGCAAGTTTTTAAGCAATCGAAAAAGTATTTCAAACCTTTTTGTTTCAGTTAAAAAGTCGCTACGCTAGCACATGATCAGTGATTCCGGTTGAGGTTAGCTTTAGAAATTTTCAGTCGTCGCTTTCTAAACATTTTATTGTAATTTGTAAATGAGAATTCTTTGTATATTGTAAATGTATATTATAAATTTTCAGCCCATAAATGTATATTATAATGCACATTATAAATTCTGATGTCGCAGTTATCGCATTCTCATGTAAATGCGATAAATGTATATTATAAATTCTGATGTCGCAACTGTCGCATTTGATACAAAAAAAGGACAACGCGATAGAAAGAACTCATTTTAAACAACATTGGTGACAAATGAGACAGTAAGGAATATTATCGCATTTGATACAAAAAAATGACAATTGCGACAAAAAGAACTCAAACTATGAGATTTGTGACAAATGAGACAGCAAGGAATATTGTCGCATTTGATAGAAAATACGACAATTGAGACAGAAAGAACTCAAACTATAAGATTGGTGACAAATGAGACAGCAAGGAATATTATCTCATTTGGTACAAAATATGACAATTGCAATAGAAAGAACTCAAACTAATGAGATTGGTGATAAATAAGACAGCAGGAAAGTTGTCGTATTTGATACATAACACAAAAATTACGACAGAAGGAACTCAAAACTAATGTAATTTTCGTAATGATATATAATGTAAATTCAAATTACATCTGCTACATTTATTTGGTAGCGTACCATCACAATTATTTCTATTATAACCTAATTTTCCACATCTGCTACATTTTCTATTATTTACTTCTTCCCTTGTGAAGGTCTTCTGTTCTGACTTTTCGGTCGACCAGCTTTGGGACATTCCTTTTTAGGTGGTGGCACTGTCAGTAAGGGATCACACTTCTTCCATTCAGACAGGTGGCCAAGTGGATTTATTGACTCGGACCATGCCTTTTTAACTGTTTCGTTGAAGTAGTAATGAGACACCCAACGATATGCATTTTCAAGACAAAACTTTGCGACAACTTTGCATACATGTTTACGGGGGAATTGTACTAATTGCCATTTCCTACACGTGCATGTTCCTACACTTAAATCCACCAGGCCACCCTTATTCCGATCGCCAACTTGGAATGTGTAATCATTAACTTCAGAAAATGTACAGCGAATGGCTTTCTGTAGATAACTTTGCATCTTTTCCTTGGCCCATTCGCACTAAATTGATTTCCGTCCACATGAAAGAAAAAGGAAATTGATATGAAAATGTGTCACATTACATGTGTAATGCGAAAAATGCAACTGAAAATATGTTGTTGCTTTGAAGTACATAATGTGACAAATGCTATATCGTTGCATTTCTCGCTTTGAAGTATATAATGCGAATGAAAATATATCGTCACATTTGTCACATTGGTCATATTTTTATCTACTTTTTGGTGTCTTTCATAAAATAATCTTTGGAGGGTGTCTCTTATATACTCAATCAACATAGTGATTAGTAGCCGTCACTAGTACAAGAAGAGGTTGTGGCAATGGTTATTAATGGTTTTGGCAACGGTTTTGTGCGGTTGCCTATTCCTCCGTTGCCATAGCCCCATAAGAAATGGCAACGATTAAATAACCGTTGCCTTTTTTAGTTATAGGCAACGGTTGTTAGTTGCACCGTTGCCTTAAATACCAATATCAGTTATTTAAAGGCAGCAGTTTAGGCAACAGTTGTGCTTGCAACCGTTGCCTGTTCTTTTTAAAGGGAACGGTTTAACATTACAACCGTTCCCTTATATCTTTTTAGGCAACGATTGTGATAAATAACTGTTGCTATATACTGTACTACCTATAAAAAAATGATAGTAATATATACACACACCTGCCAATTACAAATACACCTGATACAAACATTCAGCAGCAGTAGTATCACAAACACAAATATCAAACTACATTCATAATATCACAAACACGAACACAAACACAAATAAACACAATCAGATCCAAGGAGTTAGCACATCAAGGAATTAGTACAACATACCGAAGTTAGTGAGTCTTTTGCATATCAGAATCACAAGGAATTAGCACATCAAAAAGTGCAAAATGCTTTAAGAAATCCTTAAAGTACCCTTAATCTTTTTCAAGAGCCCTAGCCAGTTCTTCAGCCAACCTCAGCCCAATTTCCCTGAAGTCCCCATTTGTTTTATCTTCATTTACCTCAAACATAAGGAACTCTATTTTGGAATCTATCAAAAGCCATTGATTTCGAACTAACCGTAAATCGAGATGATGACCCTGCATGTTTGAGTTATTGTAACTATCATTAGTTCATTAACTTCTTTATCGGACTGCCATAATAACAGTACATCAAAAGAAGTCCTTAATCTATTATTAAGACACCTAATATACTTTAGTGCAAGATATTTAGAAATGGCCATCCGCATCTTACTTCATTATAGTACAAAGGTAGCAAAAGAAAGAATGGACTTAATAAGTGCAATTTAGGGCTCTAAAAGACTATAAATTTTGCTACATACGGTTTCTTAACTAAGTTTTTATGCTTTCACTTGGTAGAAGGCCACTGTTTTCCCAACCTATTCCATTTCAATTGAAAGAAAAACTAGCACTGCTTACACTTAGTACTTATCGACTGAAGTGACAAAATAAAACCAAAAGAAGAGATGAAGTGCTTACACTTGGAAATAAATCATCCCAAACACCTTTCTCGATCACCACTTTGGTCCTAATAGCTGCCATTAAACAAAACTACCACTAATCAGTCTCACAGTATAAAATGGGTAAATAATGGAAATGAAAACCAATAAGAATATAGTCATTTAAAGAGAAAGTAAGGGAATATCCAAAATAGTTATCGATATTCTAATACAAAATATTCTAATAACATCATTTAAGAGAAGAAACAAACCATCTAATCTATGATCAAAGCAACTCTAGGAATTATATGTAGAGCAAAAATATCCAAAACCGTATTTAAATCTGTATTACTGTATGTCTGCGACGATACAAAATCCTGATATAAGAAATAAATAAACATCAATTAGCAAATATATAAACTGTATTAACTAATTAACCTAAACATTAAGATATTTCAATATTATATTACCTGAGCAAGATTTTCACAATCACTATGATGCGTAACTATATAGTGCATGTAACAAATGACATAGTAACCACACTCCCAAGATTCTGTCTGCCTCGCATATAACAAGTTCAAATTGATATATATTTAGAAGAATATTATTAAATTTACTAAATTTCACACAATATGTTAAATTAAATTCCATATACCTTTATATGTATGTATTTAAATTCTTATCTCGAATTCCGCTTTGGTTGAGTGTGTAGACACGCTTTTAGTGAACTACATATACAATAAAGGAATGATGAGAATATAATATGTAAAACTATTACACCTTCATTGATGTTAATTCATTATACACACGTGTTAAGATATATCTTGAATGTAATTTTTCTATCAGCACGTCTAAGAGGATCGAAAATATAGATCTCTCACTTCTCAATGCTGATGACAATAAGAAGCCAGTACAAACTACATAAAAAACATTCGTCTTATAAACACACACACACACACACACACATATATATATATATATGTATGTATATA
>CAOJCR015249456.1:0-13147 GCA_948330485.1 Euphorbia neoarborescens
GGGAAAGAAAATAAAAATAAAAATAAAAGGTTACAATAATATGTCAACAAGGGGGTTTGAACTCAAGACCAATAGGGTGAAGGTAAGCCTCTTAACCATTAGGCTAAGCATGATATTATTGAAATAGAATTGAATTATAATAAAATAAGTATAAAACTTCTCATCATATAATTCATCACTTTTAAAAAATTGAACATAAGAACAAGGGATACAAAGCTAGATGACTCGGGGCATTACAATAACAATTCATTTTCTCTGTGACATGCTCTTGAGGATGATAAATTAAATGGAACTAACTTTCTTCACTGGCTTTTAAATTTGGGAATTGTTCTCAAACAAGAGAGGAAGTTGTATGTTCTAGATGAACCCCTCCCTACTTAACCACCACCACCACCAACTGCTACAAGAGCATAAAAGGATGTTTTTGCAAAGCATTAAAGTGATGCTATAGGTGTTGCATGTCTGATGCTTTCTACAATGGCTCTAAATCTTCAGAAGAATTTAGAACTAATTGAGGCATATGATATTTGTTAGCCACTAAAGGAAATATTCCAAAAGCAAGCAAAGTAAGAACGATATGAAACTATTCAGGCATTGCATGCCTGTAAGATAGATGTGGGTGCATCTATATGGACATGTTTTAAACATGAAATGTCAGATTGATCACCTTGAGAGGCCTGGTTATCCCGTTAGCCTAGTTACGGATAGTTCATCATGAACTACAACAAGAATCAAATGGAGAAAAGTATGACTGAGCTGTATGGGATGCTTAAAAATGTTGAATTGTCTATTAAGACAAAGCCTAGCACCGACCATGTTTTAATGGTTTAAAAGGGAAAGAGTCATAAGAAGAAAGGGAAGGCACCAAAGAAATGGGCGTCTAAGGCCAAATCAGTTGACAAAGGAAAGGCTCCAAAAGAAGTAACTTGCCATTTCTGTAAAGAACCAGGTCATTGAAGGAAAAATTGCAAGCTCTACTTGGAAGAATTAAAAAAGAAGAAGAGCAGTGAGACTGCTACTTTAGGTATCTATGTTATAGAAAATAGGTGTTCTGCCCCTATTTCTACTTCTTGGGTATTAGATATTGGATGTGGATCTCACATTTATATAATTATGCAGGAACTCAAAAGGACTAGGAAACCTTCACAGGGAGAGGTGGACCTGCGAGTAGGCAATAGATCAAGGGTCGCCTCTCTTGCTACTGGAAGTTATGAACTTGTTTTGCCTACTGGGCTTAGTTTAAATTTGAACAATTTTTATTATGTTCCTGCTTTGAGTAGGAATATTATTTCTCTTTGTTGTTTGGACATGGATAGTTTTTCCTTTATTATTAAGAATAATAATTGCTCCATTTATCATAAGGATATCTTTTATGCAAATGCAGATTTACATAATGGTCTTTATATTTTTAATCTAGATAACTACTAAGAAAATTAGACCAAATGATACCAATCCAACCTACCTATGGCACTTTCATATTGGATATATAAATCAGAATCACATTTCCAAACTCCATAAAGATGGATTTTTGGATTCAAATGTTTTTGAGTCTTTTGAGACATGTGAATCTTTTTTATTGGGAAAGACGACAAAGGATTCTTTTACTTGTCACAGTGAAAGGGAAACTAAATTATTGGGCCTAATACATTCGGATGTGTATGGTCCAATGAGTTCAACTGCTAGAGGAGGTTATCAGTACTTCATTACTTTTACTGATGATTTTAGTAGATATGGCTATGTCTACTTAATAAAGCATATGTCTGAATTATTTGAAATGTCCAAAGCTTTTCAAAATGAAGTACAAAATCAACTTAGCAACACAATTAAAGCACTACGATCAGATCGGGGTGGTGAATATATCAAGAGTTTGATGATCATCTTAGAAATTTTGGTATTATCTCATAGTTGACTCCTCCATGAACACTACAATGGAATGGTGTATCTGAGAGAAGGAATCGAATTTCATTAGATATGGTTCAATCTATGATGAGTGAAAGGAACCTTCCATTTTCCTTTCGGGGCTATATTCTTGAGACATCTATGCTCACACTAAACAGAGATCCAGGGCTGTTAAAAAGGCACCACATGTGATATGGACTAGTAAGAGGCCCAATTTGTCTTTTCTTAAGATTTGGGGTTGTGAGGTGTATGTCAAAAGGCAAACTTCCTACAAGTTACGACCCAAATCTGATAAATGTCTTTTTGTGGGATATCCTAAAGAAAATAAAGGATGTTACTTTTATAATCCTATTAAGAATAAAGTGTTTATGGCTTGAAATGGAGTATTTCTAGAAAAGGAATTTATCTCCAAGAACTATAGTGGGAGTAAAGTAAATATTGAAGAAGTACAATAACCATAAATAGACATTACACCTCCGGTTGATACTCAATATCAATAAAGTGTTGTTGATACACCGATTGTTATACAGTCCATATGCCAATATGATAGGATGTGTTATGTGCCGATTGTTGATACACCGATTGTTGATACACCGATTTGTACATGACACAACCTGAAGGTTTTATAAAGCCTGAGAATTCTGGTAAAGTGTGCAAGCTTCAAAGATCCATTTATAGATTAAAGCAAGCTTCTCAGAGTTGGAATCTACGCTTTGATGAAGCAGTCAAAGAGTTTGGATTCATAAGAAAATAAAGATGAACCCCGTGTGTACAAGAAGATTAGTGGAAGCGCAATCGTTTTTCTAGTCTTATATTTCGATGAAATATTGCTCACAGGAAATGACATTCCTCACTTACAGACTATCAAGCTTGGTTAGGGAAATATTTTTCTATAAAAGGCTTAGGTGAAGAAGCCTATATCCTTGGAATCAAGATCTATAGAGATAGGTCTAAAAGGATCATAGGTCTAACTCAAAGTACACATATAGACAAAGTAATGAAGAGGTTCAGTATGCAAGAATCTAAAATGGGATTCTTTCCTATGTCTCATGGCATCACTCTTAGCAAGAATCAATGCCCAAGAACGAAAGATGAGCAAGAGCACATGAATAAGATTTCTTATGCCACGGCTATAGGATCTATCATGTATACCATGATATTTCAAGACCAGATGTATCTTATGCTAAGTGTAACAAGCAGATACCAATCGGATCTAGGTGAGAGTCACTGGATAGCAGTTAAGAACGTACTTAAGTATTTGAGAAGAACTAAAGATATATTCTTAGTGTATAGAGGTTTGGAAGAAGATCTTGTTGTAGGCGGTTGCACAGATGCAAGCTTCCAACTTTCAAAGATGACAATAGATCACAAGCGGGATTTGTGTTTTGTTTAAATGGTGGTGTTGTAAGCAGGAAAAGTTTAAAGCAAAGCACTGTTATGGATTCTACAACTGAAGCTAAATACATAGAAGTATCAGATGCAGCTAAGGAGGTAGTTTGGCATAAGAAGTTTATCTCTGATCTTGGAGTGGTCCCTAGAATCATCAACATTGTTGATATATATTGTGACAAAAATGGTGTTGTTGCACAAGCTAAGGAACCTAGATCACACCAGTGATGCAAACACATTCTTAGACGTTATCATCTCTTTCGAGAAATCATTAAGAGGGGTGACATTAAGATTTCTAGGGTTTCTACTGATGACAATGTTGCTGATCCATTTACTAAAGTTCTACCAGAAGCCATAGATGATGATCATATTAGTCATTGGGTATTAGATACATTGACATGGCCTAGGCCAAGTGAGAGATTATTTGTAATAGTTCCCCAGGCATATTCTATATATGTAAAATTTTATATTAATTGATTATTTTACTATATAGTTTTGCATGTTTATCATATATAGTAATTTCCTTGAATGATAATCGTTATTATTCTAAATATCCATAATCAGTTATTGTCATTGGAATGACAATGAATTAAGATTAGTATAAAGTTTGATAGATATTCATTGGATGAATATGAACACGAGATACATATCAAGTTCATATGTATTTATTTAGAACAAATATTGGATTGACCCGCTTAGAGATTACTTCATGGATTCAAGTCATAAGTACATCTCTAATATCTGTGTCATGAGATCCTCTGACCTGTGATGACCATGGTTCTTAGCATGACAAATATATTGATATAATTAATAAGGTCGATTTAGACCTTATATTCCTGACCATATTCCATAGTCTTCTGTGATGTTTTGTGTTATTTTCTGTCGCTTTTAGTTGTGTTCATCTTCGTTTTATGCTATTTGTGTTGTTTTGTGTTTTTGTGTGTTTTCTGCTTTTTAGGATATTGTACATAGCGTAGCTAGTCGTTGGATCTCTCGTATCTATTTATTTTATTGAACTCCTATAAATTGGTGCGTTTATGGCTTTTATTTGTCATTGCGAGACATGTTTCGGGAGTTGGTGCGCAGAAAGACGGATGTAGGAGTTGAGGAAAAGCATTTAGAGCTGTCAATGAATGTGCCACATCGTAATGACTACTGAATTATGTTGTGGCATTGCTATTCAAAGGAAGAAAATCAGAAGAAAGACTATTACGTCATGATTGCAAGTAAAACAACGTGGCCGTGCATTTTTTAAGAGTGGCAGACTATTTTGAGGATCCACGAAGTGTGCTTTCCACATCATAATGATCAAAGCATTATATCGTGGTTGATTCATATGATTAAAGGCATATAAAGAAGATGAACGCCACGTTGTAATGGTCAAAGCATTACGACATGGCGAGTCCGTGTTTGCTGAAAAGTTAGGGGTTTTGTTAGTTTATTCTTTCTTGTTTTGTTACAAATATATATAAGGGTGATTTTATTTACTGAGGTATCTTTTACTTATTTTCTGAGCTAAGTACCCGCAGTGGTCTTACTCCATCTCTGTAACAAATCTCAGACTCCATTAATCGAAAGCTTCAACTTGACTTTTTTCACCTTGTGCGGTAGATTGCTTGCATGAGCACGTTAGTTTTCTTATCGAGGATCACCTTTGCATGTTCCGTCGCCAATGCCAGGATCCACACTATTCGATAACGAGTTTGATTTAGATTTTCTTTTCAATCTTCGTCTTCAATAAAAGTTGGAACTTCGTAGATTGCTTATGCGATTGTATTCACGTTATTTCATGCCATACTTGTTAATTGAACTTGCTAGTGATATTAGAGTTTGTGATCATTGATTGGTTGATTTCCGTTTATGTTGATTTCGATACCTTCATAATCTTGATTACCTGTTTGATTCCTATCTATTCTGTGACCCAGCCTGGCAACTGGGAAACTGGGGAGTGAAAATCCTTGGAACTTAAGCAGACTTAGTTTCTGATTCATAGAGCTAGGCGGGCCATCCGGATAACCTTACCCAGATGCTTAAGACAGTAGGATAGTCTATCGGAACTCGTGTATGGATTAATATTGATTGCTTTTCCTTCGTAATTGTTCACTTGTTAGCTAGGTTAATAAGGACCATAGCCATTATCATTCATAAAGGTAGTTGAATATTGTTTAATTGTCTGTTGATTCTGAACCAATGGGATTATATGGTGAATGATCGTATTTATGTTTAGGAGTAGTTTTAACTTAGTTTATTTTCCAATCTTTTTACCGCCTTTTACACGCCAAAGCCCTGGAACTACAGTTCATAGAGGTAGATTCCCTATGGGATCGATACCTGGACTTAAATCCAAATTATTACTTGACAACGACAAGGTACACTACCCTAGAGTTGAGTGTTTGGCATCTTTACCAGAGTTGCATAAATTTATATCACGCTAAATGTGTATCAAGTTCTTGGCTCCGTTACCGGGGAATTTTTATTCCCTGCGCGATTCGAACCTAGGGTGATACGGTTGTTTTAGGCACTATAATTTCTTATGAATACTTTTCGTATAGTTCTTTTTTTTCAATTTATTTGATCTTCAATATCCTCGTGAGTGATATTTGGTTGAGCTATTTCTGTTAGTTCATGTCTACACGTTCAAATAATCCTGATTTGTCACCATTTGACCCTGAGATTGATCGTACTTTGCGGAGGTTTAGAAATGAGAGAGTGAACTAGATGGATGAAGTAAATAGAGCTGCAGCTGAGGCTGAGCAATTGGCCAGGGAAAGAGCCAAATTGGAGCAACTGCGAGCTGCAGCGCAAGCAGGACAGCATGCATTGGTAGAGGTCGATCAGGGAGCTAGAGATCGAGCGGAGCAGGAACAGTTGAGGGCAGAGAAACCAAAGTTAGAGCAGCTTCGTAGGGAGCGAGATCAATGGGCTTAACAAGCTGGTGGTGCTCTCGCCTATAGAACCATGGAGGAATACATACAGCCGCATAGGGCTCGGGAACAAAGTAGTATGGTTCTACCTCCAATCGCAACTTATACTTTTGAAATAAAGGGTCACATGGTCCAGTTACTCAATGCCAATGGACATTTTTTAGGAGGGATTAGTGAGAATCCCAATGACTATCTTGATAAATTCTTAATGGTTGTGGATACGGCTAGATACGTGGGTGTACCACAATAAGTAATCAGATTGAAGCTTTTTCCGTTCATCTTGAATGGGAGTGCATTGGAGCGGTATAGGTCGCTGGAGCTGAACTCTATCACTTCCTGGAAGGACTTGGTGGAGTAGTTTCTCGCACAGTATTTTCCTCCTACCAAGACTGTGCAATTGAAGAATGAAATTCTGGGTTTCAGGCAGTTTGGAATGGAAAGTTTGAACGAGGCTTGGGAGCGGTTTAAACGGCTTCTTAGAAGCTATACCCATCATGAGCTTGACAATTATACATAGATAAGTACATTTTATCATGGTTTGTCACCTTCTAAACGAGCTATGGTTGACTCTTCTACAGGTGGGAACATTTTCAAGAAGTCATCAAGGGAAGCTCATGAGCTGATCAAGGAACTGGCTAGCAGAAGAACGATATGGCAAGTTGACTTGCCGACACGAGGAGAGTTTAGGACAGCAGATCCAGTACAGAAGGCAGCTATGAAGGATCTGAACAAGAAGATGGATGCTTTGATGTCTAAGATGAGATCGGGAGTTGGTTCCCAGAAATCTCGAATGGTTATATATGTTACATGTAGCGGAGACCACCCGATGCAAGAATGTCCTTGGGGAAATCCAGACGCTCAGTCATCCATTGTACCATCTAAGAGTGTAAGTTATGTGGGCGGCGGTAACAGGTATAACAATCCCTATCCCCAAACTTACAATATTTTCAACAACAACCAGAGTTTCAGAAGGAGATTTCAGGACCCGAACATGTATTACGCGAACAATAATAATGTGCTGAAACCTCCTTACGAGTTTAATAACGAGCATAGAGACCAGGGGTTAGGTAAGGCCCCTAGTTATCATCTTCTCCAGTTCCCGTAGTTGGACACTCCTCCCGCACCTAAATAGGAAGATACGGTGATGACTCTTTTAAATAGATGTCATCGCATCTTGCTAATACGAAGGCCTACTGTAAGGACCTAGGGACACAGGTTGCTCAGATTAACAGGGAACATCAATAACGCCCTCCAGGAAATTTGCCAAGTACTTCAGAACCAAATCCAAAGGGGCATCAGAGGGAATCCGCTAAGACAGTGACCTTGAGAAGTGGTAAGCAGCTGGATAGCTCTTCGTCTGATGCTGGAATCCATGCACCAGCTGCTGAGGTAAGTAAGGGGTCGGAAGAGGCAAGCAACACCGACCACGATTCTATTCTTATTTCTATTCCTGTTGAGTCTGGAAATGCTAAAAAGGATAGTTATGCTCCAGTTCACACCTATGTGCCTAAGCTCCATTATCCGTTAAGGGAGCAGAAAAAGAAACTGGATGAGAAATATGCTAAATTTTTGGAGATCTTTAAAAAATTGGAATTTAACTTGCCATTGATAGATGCTCTCCAGGAGATGCCTGCATATGCCAAGTTTTTCAAAGAACTCCTTACAAGAAAAAGAAAAATTGAGTCCAATTAGGTTGTGGCTCTAATGGAAGAGTGTTCGACAATTATTTCAAATAAGATCCTCCAAAGCTTAAGGATAGGGGTAGTTTCACCATCCCATATTGCATTGGCAACTTGGAAGCGGTGAATGCCTTATGCGATCTAGGGGCAAGTATTAATCTGATGGCGCTTTCGTTCTTCCATAGGCTTAGCCTTGGTGAGCGAAAGCCGACCAGTATGACACTTCAATTGGCCGACAGGTCCATAACTAGGGCAAGAGGAGTAGTCAAAATGTGTTAGTTAAGGTGGGGAAATTCATCTTCCCTACGGATTTTGTAGTTATCGATATGGAAGAAGATGTTAAAGTACCTTATTGTTAGGTAGGCCGTTTTTGGCAACTGGAAGGACATTAATTGATGTTCAGGAAGGAAAAATTATCCTCGGGTTGCAAAGTGAAGAAGTTTCTTTTAATATGTATAACTCTATGAAGTAACCTATGGATATGGAGAGTTATAATTTCGTTGATTGTTATTGTCCGGTACTTGACTCCTTTGGTAAGGATATTTGTAGGTTTACAGGAGACGATGACGGACAATGCCTACCAGTAGAAGAGGATGTTGATGCATCAGGCAGTGAGGAGTGCTATTGGGTGAAGAGTCAGTCTGAGAATCTCGAGCGGGATGTCAAACCGAGGCCAAAATCGTCGCTGGATAAAGCTCCAAAATTGGAGCTCAAATCTCTTCCTCCCAACCTTAAATATGTTTTCTTACAGCTGCCTAATGATTTACCTGTAGTAATTTCTTCCCTTTTCACTGATTTGCAGGAAGAGCGGCTAGTGGAGGTTCTGAAAAAGCATAGGGGAGCATTTGGGTGGACCATCCACGACATAAAAGGAATCAGCCCCAGCTTTTGCACACACCGGATTTTCTTAGAGGAGGCAATAAAACCTTATGCACAACCACAAGGAAGGCTGAATCATAACATGAAGGAGGTGGTGAGATCTGAGGTAATTAAGCTACTCGACACAGGTATGATTTATCCTATCTCAGACAGTTCGTGGGTGGGCCCGGTACATTACATATCCATGAAAGGGGGCACCACGGTAGTGGAAAACGAGGCGGGTAAACTTATTCCCACTCGTGCCGTCACCGGGTGGCGCATGTGTATTGACTATCACAAATTGAATAATGCAACCCGGAAAGACCACTTTCCATTGCCTTTTATTGATCAAATTCTAGAAAGGATGGCTGGCCATGAATATTTTTGTACACTTGATGGCTTGTCCGGCTATATGCAGATAGCAGTGTAATACACCTTTACCAAGAGAAAACCATATTTACTTATCCCTATGGGACATTTGTATATAGACGGATGCCATTTGGTCTGTGTAATACACCTCCACCTTTCAACGATGCATGATCGCGATTTTCAACGACATGATTGAAAAATTTATGGAAGTCTTTATGGATGATTTTTCTGTCCTTGGATCTACTTTTGATGCATGCCTAGGAAATATAGATAGAGTCCTGCAAAGATGTGAGGAAACGAATTTAGCACTTAATTGGGAGAAATGCCAATTCATGGTTAGGGACTGTATTGTCTTGGGTCATAAGGTTTCGGGTAGAGGATTGGAAGTAGACCCGGCTAAGGTTGATAAAAGATTTTTTGAAAATTACTAAGCCACTGACCGAGTTGTTATTAAAAGATACCGAATTCAATTTTGATCATAATTGTTTACTTTTATTTGAAATGTTAAATCAGAAATTGCTTGGGGCAACAATTCTGGTAAGTCCTGACTGGTCTCTTCCTTTCAAGCTGATATGTGATGCCAGTGATACTGTTGTTGGGGCATGTTTAGGTTAGAGGGTGGATAAAATTTTTTGTGCCATTTATTACTCTAGTAAGACTCTGAATCCCACACAGGTGAATTATACTGCGACGGAAAAAGAGCTTCTGGCAGTCGTCTTTGCCTTTAAGAAATTTTGTTCCTATTTTGTTTTATCGAAGGTAATTGCACACACTGACCACGCTTCTTTGAGGTATTTACTGGATAAACAGGACGCGAAATCGAGGTTGATCTGATGGATACTACTCCTACAGGAATTTGATGTTGAAATTAAGGATAAGAAAGGAGTGGAGAATGTGGTGGCTGACCACCTGTCTAGGGTTCCAAGCGAGTGTGTTGAAAGGTCTACTGATATGGACATTTCTGAGACTTTTCCTGATGAGCTATTGTATGTGGTGACTTCCTGGCCATGGTTTACGGACATGGAAAACTATAAAGTTGGTAATACCCTTCCTTTTGAACTTTCTTATTCTCAAAAGAAACAGTTTTGGCATGAATCTAGATTTTATTTTTGGGATAAATCGTACTTATTTAGGGTATGTGCTGATAACGTGATTAGGCGTTGTGTGTCTGAAAATGAAGTTCTTTCTATCATTCTTATGTGTCATGATAAGGAAGCAGGAGGCCACTTTGGATTTGAACGAACGCGTTTTAAAATATTATCTTGTGGATTTCACTGGCCTGAAATGAAAAAGGATGTAATCGACTATATTAAACATTGTGACATGTACCAACGAACGGGGAATATATCCCAAAAGAACGAAATTCCCCAACAAGGGATCCTGGTTTGTGAACGTTTTGACGTTTGGGGCACAGACATTATGGGACCCTTTTCGACATAACATAGACACCAATTTATTCCTGTGGCACTCGATTACGTTTCTAAATGGGTGGAGGCCATAGCGTCGCCCACTAATGATGCAAATGTTGTGCTTAAATTCTTGAGAAAGAACATATTTACGCGGTTTGGAACCCCTAGAGCTATTATAAGCAATGGGGGATCCTATTTTTTCAATAAGTCGTTCGAAGCCCTTTTGCATCGATATGGGGTGAACCATAAGGTAGCCACGCCATATCATCAACAGACTAGTGGCCAGGTGGAGGTTAGTAACCGAGAACTTAAACGGATTTTGGAGAAGACAGTAGGGATATCTAGGAAGGAATGTAGCCTTAAGCTAGATGATGCCCTGTGGGCTTATAGAACGGCATTTAAAATGCCAATCGGTATGTCTACATATCGGTTAGTTTTTTAGAAAGCTTGTCACCTTCTTGTTGAACTTGAACACCGGACGTATTGGGCCCTGTAATACCTTAATTTTGATATGCAGGCAGCCGGGCGTAAAAGGGTGAAACAGTTACTGGATTTGGATGATTTCCTACTCTCTGCATATGAGAATGCCAAACTCTATAAAGAAAGAGTTCAAAAGTGGCATGATCGGAGGATTGAAGAGAAGATTTTCATCCTGGGGACCAAGTCCTCCTGTACAACTCGAGATTAAAATTGTTTCCAGGTAAGCTTAAAAGCCGATGGACGTGCCCATTCGAGATAGTATAGACTTATCCCTCTGGGATGGTGGTGATTAACACACCAAATGGGGAGATAAAGGTAAATGGACACCGCCTGAAGTTGTATTATCAGGGAGTGAGTCAAGGAGTAGAACAGGAAGTGTTCCTACTGAAAGATGATTAATTGGCACCACTAAGAAAGTTGAGCTGTTTTGACTATAAACACAGCATTCCTTGTACTTGGTAGATTATTTTCGGTTTTTGTCGGCTTGTTTTTCCTTTTTGTACTTGGTGTTTCAGTTTTGCGTGTTTGTTGTTTTGTCTTTTCAGGAAAGAGCCCTTACATGCTCGGTTTTCAAGGAAAAAGGGAGCTTCAGGGGTAAGGAAGTAGGTAAAATTTAGTAAGAAGTGTAAACGCCACGACGTAATGGTTTTGAATTACATCGTGTCATATTAATAATAGAAATTGGAAAAGAATCTATTCTAAGAAAAATTTTCCCTACCACGACGTGATGTTTGTCATTAAGATGTGGCAGGCATGTTTTGGAATTTGGAATGGTCGACCATCACGTCGTAATACATGTATCACTTGTGGCATATTGACGTGGCTTACTGAAGGAAAAAAATTGGGAAACAATCTACCCTCATTTAAAAGATGCTTGCCACGACGTAATGTTTGTTATTACGACGTGGCTGACTAACATTGGGCAGTGAAATTTACAATGTGCCATGACATAACACTTAAGGTATTACGACGTGACGCCTCGGTTTTTCCGGATTCCCCCTCGCATTTTAAAGACAAAATCAAACCTTAACTTGTTTTCCCTCACTTTGCACATTCAAACACTTTTCTCCCTTACTCTCAAACTTCCTTGCTCCTACTCCGTCATCACTTCCACCTAAACATCATTACCCGATCAAAGAAATCTGCCCACAAGGACACCAGTGGCTCGCGACCACCACGGCCAGCTGCTTCCACTCGCATCCATGACCTAGGGGAGCTCTCTATAAAGCTCCACTGCCCCTTTCAACTGTTCACTCCTAAAGAAGGTGAGAAATTTCAAACCCTACCTTTATTAAAGGTTATGCCTTATAAGTATTTGAGGGTTAAGAAAAATGTTGAAATTTGTAATGAAATTTTAAGTATGCTAAATAGGGTAGGTCTTGGGGTATTCTTTCATACACAACACATGGTCAATCGGGATTTGATGCTCGAGTTTTATACTACACTCACTACATCTGTAGAAAGCATCACTCTCGATAAGACCATGGAGTTTCGAATTGGGGGACATGTGTATTCCCTAAATGCAGTCTGGTTGTCTACTATTTTAGGCATAGAGCGGGGCGTTTATTCATGGCCAGCGGGTTTGGATGCTAGGTCTGTTTGGGCCGAGCTAGCCTCTGAACACTATGATAATAAGAACTTGAAGGCCACCTGTTTTAACTCTCCCTCCATATTTTACTTGCATAAGTGGATTGCCCACAACTTTAGCGGGAAATTCGAGTCTAATAAAGTCACCGAGGGAGAGTTAATGATTCTGAACCGACTTAAGCAGCATATGCGGATTGATTTGGGCATTTACCTCATAGAGGTTTTCCATGTTATTGCACACAAGAACATTCACCGCCATATAGGCCTCGGGCACATCATTACCATTGTTGCCACTAACCTCCTCAGGCCTCAATTTATTGAGAATTTACTCCCAATTGAACTAGATGCGATCTGTTTGGGGGGCCATTTGAACTGCCAACCATCCTCCTCCCTTCCAGCTAAGCCTAACTAGACAGTGCTTGGAAAATGCCCTCTTACAGGTGAAGATCCCCATGACAAGACTTCAAATGTCCCGAGAGAGATGAGGATGAGGAGGATGAGGAGCCTGATGGGTTCACAAATGACATGCCTGTATTCGAACAGGGGATGGTTG
>CAOJCR015250666.1:0-14269 GCA_948330485.1 Euphorbia neoarborescens
GGGTTTTATGGCCATTATGAAGGAATATTTGGATTGGAAACTTACCAAATCGATTCTGGTTAATATGGTAAGTGATTCAATGTCCTTAATGTGCTTTTATGACTAATTTGATTTGGAAAAAGGGAAGTTGACCGAAAAAAAAGAAAAGAAATAACATGTGTATAAAAATGTAAATGTCATTTGGGAGGCTTAAACTCGGGGCAAGGGAATAAGATACAAGCCTCTTAGCCACTAGGCTAGATATGCTTTTCTTGCTTCAAAACTGAATATAATTCTCTTAAGAGAAGGGTTCTGAAATTGAATTTCATATAAAACAAGAATAGAAATTATGGGGTGTTACAGTCGATTTCTTAAAAAGTCTTTTAAAGAGAATAAGTAAATGCCTTGTCCGAACCCGATCTCTAGAACACGGTTTTGGATTCAAACCTAGGGTCCAAGTGATACTGTGAATTAATTCCCGGTAGAGCTTAGAACCGGGTGGCGACTCCAAAATCATTTTCTAGAAATTTGAGTTCGGATTTCTTTTCCAAAAATTTGTTTTCCTTCAAAAATCGTTTTATTCCTATTTTATTAAAACCCCGAGCACGCATTTTTACGCGCATGTTGTTTGGAAATCCTTCCTTCGAAAGCCTCAAGTCCCTATTTGGGTCCGCCTCTTAGCAGCAGGGGGGGTACTGGGAAAGAAAAATTCCACTCGCTTGGGATTTCTTTCTTTCAAAATTCAATTTCTTTTCCCACCAATTTGTTTTCTAAAATTTGATTTCCTTTAAAAATTCATTTTCATGCTTATTTCTTCATTTCTTTAAAATTTCCAAACCGAGATTCACTACTCTAATTTATATGCCTTTCGAAGAGCAAGTTCTAATCTTCGATTTCAATTTCAAGAAACCCTAATTTATTTTCGGTAAAAAATCACTGCGCTCACACCTATGTATATCTGGCATTGTCGTTTAGGTCGTATAAATGAGAGATGCATTGCTAGGCTTCACGCAAGTGGAGTTCTTAGTGGATTTGACTTAGAGACATTTCGTACTTGCGAATCTTGTTTACAAGGTAAAATGACAAAAGCCCATTTCAACAAATTGGGTAAAAGGGCTACTGGGCTATTGGACTTGATACATTCAGATGTATGTGGATCGATAAGCACAGCTGCTAAATTTGGTTATGTATATTTCGTTACTTTTATCGATGACTTTAGTAGGTAAGGCTACGTCTACCTTATGAAGCATAAATCGTAAACCTTTGATTGTTCAAGGATTTTAAGAACGAAGTAGAAAACCAACTTGGAGAGACTATTAAAGCATTGCGATATGGCCGTAGTGGTGAATATATGAGCCAAGAGTTTGACACATTTTTTAGAGAGTGTGGGATTTCATACCAACTCACCCCTCCTAGTACACCCTAATGGAATAGAGTGTCGGAAAGGAGGAATAGGACCTTATTAGATATAGTCCGCTCAATCACGAGTCAAGCGACGCTCCCTACCTCATTTTGGGGTTACTCATTAGAGACAGAAGCTTTCACACTTAATCGTACACCGAGTAAGGCAGTTGAAAGAACACCATATGAAGTATAGATAGGTCGAAAGCCCAGTGTTTCTTTCTTGAGGATTTGGGGCTGTTTTGCACATGATATGAAAATGACTAGTGCCAAATTGGAGTCCAAATCGGTCAAGTGCCTATTTGTGGGTTACCCTAAAGAAACTAAGGGTTCCTAATTCTACAACCCGACTGAGAACAAGGTGTTCATAGCCAAAAAGGGTCACTTCTTGGAAGAGGAGTTCCTTTCCAATAAGGATAGTAGGAATAGAGTTGAACTCGATAAAATTCAAGATCCACAACTAGTAGAGGACTCAGTAACTGAGCCAGCTCTACAAGTGGTTGAGGAGGTAG
Source organism: Euphorbia neoarborescens (assembly GCA_948330485.1). Lineage (NCBI taxonomy): Eukaryota > Viridiplantae > Streptophyta > Magnoliopsida > Malpighiales > Euphorbiaceae > Euphorbia > Euphorbia neoarborescens. Next base: position 1,893 of record CAOJCR015250666.1, read on the forward strand.
GCCTAGTGACATAGGACCTTAGAAGGTCTAGTAGGCTTCGTCATCAGCCAGAAAGATATGGATTTTTGGTGACTGCTGATAGGGATCTTATGGTCTTGGATCAGGAGGAGCCCAAAAGCTATCAGGAGGCTATTTCTAGCTCACATTTGGATGAATGGTGCAAGGCCATTGAATCCAAAATGCAATCCATATGCGATAGCCAAGTATGGCACTTGGTTGATCCACCTGCGGGTGTTAAGGTGATTGGATGCAAGTGGTGCTATAAACTCAAGGCCGATAATACCTTCAAGGGGAAACTTGTGGCGAAGGATTTTAGGCAATTCAAGGAAATGATTATGATGAAACCTTTTCACTGGTTGCTACGCTCAAATCCATGAGGATACTTCTTGCCATTATTGCGTGGTATGACTACAAAATATGGCAAATGGATGTCAAAACCGCTTTTATGAATGGAAAGCTACTCGAGGATGTTTATATGGAGCAACCTAAGGGTTTGGTCGATCCGAAGTATCCTAATCGAGTTTGCAAGCTTGATCGGTCCATTTATGGATTGAAGCAAGCATCTCAGTCTTGGAACCAGAGGTTTGATGAAACCATCAAAGTGTATCATTTTTTGTGAAAAACCTTGTTGAGCCCTGTATGTATAGGAAGGTGAATAAAAGTACTTCTATATTCCTAGTACTATATGTGGATGACATCCTTCTAATCGGAAGTGACATACCTACAGTGTAAGGGTTGAAGCAGTGGTTGAGTAAGTGCTTCGCGATGAAGGATTTAGGCGAGGCTGAGTTGATCCTAGGGATCTAGATCTATAGAGATAGATCACGTCGGCTTCTAGGCCTAAGTCAGGAAACGTATATTGATAAAGTTTTGAAAATTTCAGCATAGATAAGGTGAAGAAGGGATTCTTGCCTATGCGCGATGGGTTGAAACTGAGTAAGAAAGATTCTCTTCAAACGAAAGAGGAGAGGGAGAGGATGCTGGAAATACCTTACACATCAGCTATAGGTTCCATCATGTACTCCATGTTATGTACGAGAACTGATGTTGCATTTACACTGAGTATGATGAGCATGTACCAGTCGAATCCAGGTGAGAACCACTGGAGTGCTGTCAAAGCAATCCTTAACTATCTTAACCGAACTAAGGATGCTTACTTAGTGTATAGAGGTCAAGATGAGTTATCGATCAGTGGCTATACTGATGCGAGCTTTGAGACCAATGAGGATGAAAACCAGTCACAATCTGGTTATGTCTTTCTCCTTAATAGAGGTGCCATTAGTTAGAGGTCCTCAAAACAGCCTACTATTGTGGATTCGACTATAGAGGCCGAGTACATAGCGACATGTGATGCAGCAAAGGAAGCTGTTTGGATCAAGAAATTCATCACTGAGTTAGAAGCAGTCCCCTTTATCCTGGACTTGGTGATGGTATTTTGTGACAACTGCGGGGCCATCGCATAATCAAAGGAGCCCCAGTCACACAAGAGATCCAAACATGTACTCAAAAAGTTTCACCTGACACGAGAGATCATGGATCGAGGTGATATGGCATTGCAGAAGGTTGACACAATGAATAATGTCACTGATCCGTTGACTAAGGCATTAGCTATCGCGCAACACCAAGGTCATACTAGATCTATGGGGATTAGGGCTATGCCTACTTGGCACTAGTGCAAGTGGGAGATTATTGGTGTGCCCTAGTTCATAGGCATTAGTTCTTTATGTATTAAGTACCATCTATGGTTGATTGTATGAATACATTATTTGTGTTACATTACAAAGGCAATTAATCTATTTATTATATACCTTGTGCTATGATAATGAATAGAGTATCCATTATTTGATTTCATAAATATATGTCCCAGGTTTGTTCTAGGTCATGGGAATGAATAAAACAATAAACCTATGCATTGGTTAACTATGCGGCAGTTAAGAATGCAGATATGTATGGGCCTCACACGGGACTGGATGGATCCATACGGGAAACATTACATGGTTTCGTCGTTATATATGTTTCTTAGGTAGGACTTGTTGTATCCTCCGACTTGAGATCATTATAACATAATATGGGATCTCATACACTTTGACATACTATTAACGGGCCTGTAATAGGGTACCAAGTACAAGTATAATTGGGTGGGCCAGTGAACATGTTGATGTTGATAATGAGTCAATAGGATTGCCACTTAGCACCTACTGAGATGATATCGCCGGCTACTTGATCGAATGGGATTGTAAGTGTGTGGCCACACCCGAATGACTTGGTACTTATTCGATATCACAATCCATACCTGTTACTTTTCACACTAGATATCAGCTGGCAAGGGATAAATACAAGAATAGCTACCGTGACGAATTCACTTCGAGAGAAGCTGCTTAGCTGTCTTAATAGGGGGCTACCATGGTTTGCTAGAACCCACTGGTAGTCTATGGGCCTTGAGCCCATTGCCAATATAAAGACAGTCCCAAAGGATCTTGCGAATAAACTGTTTACTTCGGATATATCGGTTTATAAAACGGATGATCTTAAATTCAAAATGTTTAATTAATAGGTTTATATAATGTGATCGAGTGACTGATTGAGTAATTGAATTAATCGAGTTACATAAAGTAAATAATTAATTAGATGGTCATATTGTAATTTTGATTTATTTAATTTATTATGGGATTGAATTGATTAAATCAAACCATAGTTAAATTAATTAACCTTTTTTTACCTTAGATGTAAAATGGGAATTAAAATATTATATGTACCCGGATTGATTTATTGACTCAATGTGTTAATATTTTGAGGTGGTGAATTTTAATTGGTATATTAAAATTGTGCCAATCGAAATATTAATTGGTTCAACCTATTTGGTTAATCGGAGGCGGTTAGACCGAATTGGGTGGACCGGGTGGTTAGGGTTTAGTGAGGGGAGTCACCACTACCCTCATAACATATATAACCACCAAAATTATGCAGCCAAGTGATGTGAAGCACGTTTTTGTGGCTGCCAAAAGAGAGAAAAACTGCTGAAAATTCAGACTTGGATTTTGGTGCGATTTTTGCTTTCTAAGGTTCGAGAATCAATCGTTTTTAATCTGTTTGAAACCTTGCTAGAACGAGTCCGGATTGTGGGTGGTCTCACATTTGAGTTTGGAGGAATTCTAATTTGGATTCTACAGCAAACTTCGAAGGAGAAAATCTATAAGTGTTTCGATTTATCTTCTCCTTCTTTATACGGGAAAACCTCTTCCTGAAGGTGTTCCTTTCAAACGGTTCATGAAGATCAGATCTTAGAATTTTAGCGGGATTAGTTTTCTAGGGTTCTATCCGAACCCCAACAATTTGTTTAGGTAGGGTTCTGTCAATGTTCCTCAACACCTTTACCATTTTAGGCTAAGTCCAATTTCGTTTGTTTAGGTAGGGTTCAATCAATGTTCCCAAATACTTTTAACATTTTGGGCCAAGTCTCGTTTCATTTATTTAGGTAGGGTTCTATATATGTTTCTGAATGCCTTTAATATTTTGGGCCAAGTCCCATGTAATTTGTTTAGGTAGGGTTCTATCAATGTTCTCGAATGCCTTTATCATTTTAGGCCAAGTCCCATTTATTTTATTTAGGTAGGTTCTATAAATGTTCCTAAATTCCTTTAACATTTTGGGATAAAGCCTATTTCATTTAGTTCCATAAGGGTTCTATCAATGTCCCCAATTACCATAATCATTTTACTTGTTTTGGAAAGGGTTCTATCGATGTCCCCGAGTAATGTCTCATTTTAGTAAGGATTCCCATTGGTTCCCAATCCATGTTATAATTTGGGTTATGCCTAATAGTATTTAGGTAAGGTTCCTAAGGATTTCTTGCTAGGGTCCTATCTTGGATAGACCTTCCAATTTTGAGCCTTGTTCCACCATTAGTTTGAAACTTGATACCCTAGCCTCATGTTAGGTGTTGCTCTCATGATCGGTGTATAAGCTGGGTACATCGATATGTCGAGTGAACTTAGCGACCTCGAGTTCCGTATCAAATGTTGTCTGGTAGCATTTTAGTTTCAGAGGGCATCAATGTAAGTTCCAATAATAGTTCGACATTTGGTAAATCCCTAAGATTTAGTGGCAAAGATTATAAGTTAGACTGCATGGCATTCCGTCGAAAACCTAAAGCTATATATCACCAATGTAAGTTCCCTTGAATAGGAATTCACTTAAAGCCCTTAGTAATCTAAGGCAATTGTTAAGTGCGAGTGATGTCATTTAACATGGCTAACTTCCTATGAACATGTAGGGTTCCTAACAAATTACCTTAGACTCAAATGTAGACTTGGTCGACTCAGAGTCAGTAAACCAGTCTTCCAGCAAATTCATACAGTCTACCTAAGACTGTGAAAGGTCGGTCACCTTCCATAAGCAATGTATATTTCACACTATTCAAGTCATCCTATGCATGTTCTTATCATGTTTTAGTCATTTCATGCTTTGCATTTCACTCCATACAATTAGATATTTAGGGTTACTCATCTAACCTTATTCGTTGTGATTTCAGACAAAGTCTCGCCAACATTCATAGTGATTAGTAAGGGTTCAACCAAAATGAGCAACAACTTGGGTAGTGGGACTGGAGATAAAACTGGGACTCCAACTAGGGTCACTAAGGCTGAAAAGCACCATGATAATATGATCATAGATACAGACATCAAACGATCCATAACCATGAGAGAATTATATGCCATACTCATTTTAGCTCAAGTTGGAGAGTTCATCAGAAAACATGTAGCCAATGCCTTGGAGGCTCAAAACTAATTCCTCAGAAAAGAAGTACAGATCAGTAGCAAAGGAATTAAACATGAAGCATGTCCAGCAGAAACTCAAAGAAGGGAAAAGATGCCTATTGTAAGGAGATCCCATGACCATCAAATTATTCTTGAAAAACTGAAAAATTTGAAGGAGAACATGGAATTCTTTATGACTTTTTTCTCGCAGAAACTAAGTATGCATGCAATATCTTAACCAAAGACATTGGACACTTTGGCATATATTGTGGATGGAACACCCCAAAGTATGGCTCAAGGTACTAAAGGGGTAGCTTCATGTTTTACATCTCGTCCACGAAAGCAAGGTCCAAGAAAGCAAGTGAATCCTTAGACCATTCCTTTAAACAAATTATTTACCCGATGTAGGATCTTAGGGTTATTGCAAAATCTAAAACCCTATGTGGCACCCTCCAAAGCCGACAAGGATAATTTCTACCATTTCCATATCATAGTAAGGCATAAGACCACAGAGTGTCTTGGGGTTTGTAATGCAATTCATCGGTTGGTATAAGAAGGAAAGATCGAAGAGCGACCTTTGGCTTACTTGAGCACTTTGACACGGAAGATAAGATTCAAGACACTTGTGTCAAGAATAAACTTGTTTATGATGTATCTCTAGTGCTTGATTTGAATTATTTATCTTTTAAATCCATTAGTGTAGAATTCTCATATTTTCTTTACTTGCATGAATTATTTCCTGATGGTTCTATGCATTCACTTAAACATTCATTTAATATGTTCAACATTCACAATGCATCATTGACTGAGATTAACTTTAGAACTTTAAGTGAGTAAAAAGTGATACATCTATCACTTGACTTAACTCCTAATAAAAATAAAGAAATAAAAAAATAAAAAACTTTTTCAAACATTCAAGAAGATATGCCAAGAGTTGATAGAGAGGGGTAGCAGCATATAGAATTTGGACGAATCCTCAGTTACCACCGAAGAAGCAAAAATTGTGATGCCCCAAACCAGGGCGACGATACGCTAGGCCAACATTTCAAAGAGCTATAACAGGATATAATCCATATGGAAACCAAGGCACATATTAATTACATTCTCATTAGGTATAAAACTTGTGAGCATCACGCAAAAGTATTAGACTTGGTCAAATTCTTCAGATACGACTTACACCTACATCTTGAGCAATGCATATTTGGGAACTCCCAAGTCATGTTAAAAGATCGAAGCCATCAAAATTTCCCTAAAAAAACTCAAAAGATGAATAGACCTTGATAAAATCAAAATCTATCCCATTAACCCATCTATCCTTCAATGTCCCAAATCGAGAGAACCCCTGACACCTATACCTGAAATTGAAAGATTATTAGTAGGGGAAATGTTGATCCAAGAAAGAAGAGCATGCGCACCTGATCTACTACCTTAGTGGAGATTCTTTCAACTATAGAAGTTGTGACACAGGGTTGAGAAGGTTCGTGATGTAGTGTCTTGGCTAGAGACAGAGTTGCGCTGTCACTTCTCATCTTATCAAATCATTATGGTCACTAAAATTATCTCAATGAGATATCTTTGTATAGCCTCAGCATTGGTAGACAAGTGTATAAGAAGGCTCCCATTGTTGTCTAAATCCAACATCTCGAAGAAAGGATCAACAAAGTTAAGGAAATCTCTTACCCAATAGCCCGTTAATACTAATAATGATTTTAATAATAAAAAGAGTACGGTGAGAGATGGCAGATGGAAAATTGTGAAGGACGTCTGACAACAGGAGATGAGTCAAAGCGATATATGTCATTTCCCTTATTTTTAGAGTTCAGGTTAAATTCATCAATGTAACATTATTTTCTTAAAATATTACATGACTACCATAATGAATGAAGGAGAATCATCTTTGAAACAATTACGCATTTAAGCTTGCATTAAAGGCTTTGAAATACATTTGTCTCAAATCAGAAGTTGTGTATGTGTTTAACTTTTGTTTACCAATGTCAAATTCCAGTTACTTACGTTTAAAAAAAAAGAGAAGGGCCGCTAAGTGGAAAACCTAAAAGGATAGCTTAGGTAAAAGTTAAGGCAATTCAATGGGGTGAAAACCCGAAAAGGGCGATCTATGTAAAAATTAGATCTAAATAAACTTGCATACATGTGCAATTAATTTTTTATATGCTATAAGATAGAGTGGAAGTCAGAATATAGTACAAGAGTGGTCCCTTCTAATCATCCGATTAGTCCCTCTCGACACCCTGATCTAAGTCCCGATGGCATTCTCGTAGGTCTCCAAGTTCAATCTGCTTCTTCATCCCTTATCGTCAAGGCCTGACCTAATTTTTCCAAAAACATTGACCCAGCTCAAGTCGCTTAGTCCCATCCTATAGATCAAGACAAGTAACTATTGAATGGTACATGCGTACATGCATCCAAGAATACATACATGTGCATCTTCTGTTATTATATGCATATCAACATCTCATTTTTATCATTGATCGAAGGGGAAAAGTTTTTATCTCCAAAATTATCGATTGAATGATAAAAACATTACTTTTTTGTAAAACCCATTCCTTTCGCTTTTATCCCATTGGATGGCTAAAGCAATTTCTAAAATTTTCCTGCTACGGATCCTTTATTGGTCGGGCATACCTCCGTAGAGTCCCTAGGCATCAGACTTTGTCCAATTCCTATTTATTTGTTGTCTTAGTTCCTCTAGAGTAAGGTAATACATCTCTTCCACTTTAGCCCATTAGTTGGCTAAAGCAACCCCAATTATTCAAACTTACTACTATGGACCCTTATTGGTAGGGTGTACCTCCATAAAGTCCCCAAATAGTGGACATTGTCTGATAAGTTTGTTTATTTATTGACTTAGCTCCTTTAGAGTTAGGCAATCCATTTCTTTCGCTTTTAGCCCATTAATTAGCTAAAGCAACCCCAATTATTCAAACTTCCTAATAGAAACCCTTGTTGGCTGGGTGTACCTCTATAAAGTCCCCAAACACTTGACATTATCTGATAAGTCTGTTTATTTGTTGACTTAGGTCCTTTAGAGTTAGGCAATCCATTTCTTCCATCTTTAGCCCATTAGTTAGCTAAAACAACCCCAATTACTCAAACTTCTTGCTACGGACCCATTGTGGTGGGGCATACCTCAACAAAGTCCCCAAATAATAGTCATTATCTGATGAGCCTATTTATTTGTTGGTTTAGCTCCTTCAGAGTTAGGCAATCCATTTCTTTTTCTTTGAGCCCATTTGTTGGCTAAAGTAACCAAACTTCCTGCTACGTACCCTTTATTGGTCGGGCATACCTCCATAAAGTCCCGAGGCATCAGACTTTATTCGATGTCTATTTATTTTTTGTTTTAGTTCCTCCAGAATTAGGCAATCCATTTTATCCACTTTGGACCCATGAGTTGGCCAAGCAACCCGCCTCTATTTTCGAGTTTCAAACAATTATAATTTGTAAAATTGAGGTAGACAAGTCTCTTTTGTTGTTTCATCGAGTATCTTAAAACATTATGCGTTTAGCTTTTCTCACCCTCCATCGAGATATTCAATCTTCCCAAGTACCATTTCCTCTTGGGAGTCAAACCTCATCAAAGTTTGATAACAATTTGGACCCCTTAGTGGGACAAGACTCCTTTGTTTCCATGAGCTCCAAAAACATTGCACGTTTGTAGCTCAGTCCATCTAAGGATATACAAAATCCTAGGCAACACCTTTCCCTACGAGTGTCGAATCTCGAGTAAAATTTGACACATCACTTCATGCATTTTGCATTGTGCTTTCATCATCAATCGAATGGGAAATTTTTTTCCAAAATAGTTGATGAAATGATGAAAGCACTTCACCTCATCATCATAGCATACTTAAGTGCAGATCTAAGGGCACCGCACAATGGTAATCCTCCCCAACGAACCAAGTCTCGATGGTATGGTGATACAGGTAAGTATTTCCCATACTCACTATCATGTTCCTGTATTCATACAAATGAATCCAGTCACACGAGGGGCAACTATGAGCATGGGATTCCTCCGGATCGATGAAGAGATAGGCATTTGCCAACCTCTTCATATGCTTGAACGTGTTCCTTTCAGGTTGTTCAGATGAGAAATTCAAGGAGCAAAGAAATCATACTAAGAACTTTTAGAATTCAAATTCAGAACGATTTCCCCAAGAATTCATGCTCTTTTTAAAAGCAGTGCAAAATATTTTGAATCGGGCCAGGTCAATTTGGACCGGGCGCAAAATATGACCTGTATATATTTTTAGGACTTAATTTTAATTAAATGTCATGTCATGCATATACTTTTCTTTACTTTTGATTTTATTAAATAACATGCATATATTTTTATGTTTGTGATTTAATTAAATGGATTACATATATCTTGGACATTTAATTTAATTAAGAGACATGTGTCAATTCTTGGATATTCAATATGATTAAGTGACATATAAATATATCTTTATGTGTGCATTTGATATAATTAAATGACACAGTTCAATTCCTGAACATTTTATTTAATTAAGTGACATATACCAATTTTTAGATATGTGACCTAATCAAATAACATATCATATTTTTTAGGGTAAAAAATATCCAAGGTACATGAACTTTATAATTACTCTGAGGAAGGTAAATGAACTTTTTTTATGCCTCGAACGTACCTGAACTTGCTGGTGACCTGTCTCGAAGGTCCAAATGACCTGTAAGAGCCGGTTGATGCGGGTAAAAAACATCCAAGGTACATGAACTTTGCACTTACTATGAGGAAGATACATGAACTTTTTTTTGCCTCGGACGTACCTGAACTTGCTGGTGACCTGTCTCGAAGGTCCAAATGACCTGTAAGAGCCGGTTGACGTTGTCACGTCATCATTTTGTCTTTAAATTAAACTTAATGTGGGGCCCCATATATATGTAAATACTATCTTACCCCTATACTTTCATTTCTCTTACCTCTCTCCCATACTTCCCTCACCTCTCGACGAAGCTTACTCTGTCAGCTTCCAAATCTCAAAATTTTTCTCTCTCTAATTCGTTTCCTTTTTTTCTTTTCATTTCATCCTCAAACCCTAGCTTTCAGGTCTCAATCTTTTCCACTTCATCCCCTTTATCACGTCTTGCCTTATATGTAAACAAAATCCTAAATTTGAAAAAAAAAACGACTGAGAACAAATTGAAAGATAATGTCACAAATGTCTACAAGGTCAACTCTCAGTGAAGTTTGCTATTGTGGAATGGAAGCTAGATTTGCTCCTTCTTGGACTGATTCAAATCCGGGCAGAAGATATTACAACTGTTGGAACTATCTTGTATAAATTAAATATTTTTCTGAAGCTCCATCTATTAGTTCTTTATAACTGCATGTTAGTTATCCACTCTGAATTGTTTTTTATTGTAGAAACCGAATTCCTGCAATTTTTTGTGTGGTTTGAGGGGTCTATGCCTCCAAGAGCAAAATCTGTTATCCTTGGACTATTGAGGAAGATTGAAAGAATTGAAAGAGAAATGGAAATTCAAAGAAGGAAGAAAAAAGGAAGGAATTAAGGACACTTTGACTTTCTTTTAGGAGGAAAAAATTGGAATTTTGGTATAGGAGTTAGCATACATACACATTTTTGGACAGCAAAGAAAAGGTGGGAATTTCATTTTGGGACACTTGAGAAACAAAAGGACACATCTCTCTCATCTTGTTTGTTTTCTTCTCCATTTTTTTATTTGATAGCCACATTTTTCAAGACCAAAAATCAACTTAAGATAGTTTTTCTATCCACAAGAACTTATCTAATTTTGATTATCATACATTGTGAGTTGACATTCAACAACAAAAATTGTATTCGCATCCTTGGAGCTTAAGAACAACTTTAAATACTAATGGTTTGAGATAATCCTTGAGACCTTTAATCCCTTTAATTTTATATTTATGTGTTTAGTATTCGTTTATCACATACGTATGTTTGTTTATTTGGTTAGATTTTGATTATGTTAATGCTAACTTAGTTTTTTTTTCATGAAGTTTGGATTTGTTTATTTTGACGGTTAATTACTTTTTATGATTGTGTTAATCTTAGTATATAAGTTTAGTAATTTGGTTATTCAAAGTAATTTTATTAGTCTTCAACCATGTGTATTTATGTTATTTTGATGATTTTTATGTCGTTTCTGAGCATGTAAAATTATTATTTAGGTATGTTCATATTTATGTGTGTTATTGTTCTTTTTATTAGTTTATGTTTATCTGTTAGTTTCTGGAAATTTATTTTTTTATTCATCCATTTTTAATCTATGGTGTTAAAAATATTTGATTTCGATTATTTTGACTTTATTTATCCTATATATTTTATTTATTTTTTTTTATAAAAATTCAAAAAAAGAAACCAAAAAATTTTGAAAAGGAAAAAAAAAATATTTGTGTTGCCTAGAGCGATAGATTTCTTCCATCACTAACTACGTTGCTAACATCCCTCGATTGGCCACCATCATCTCTTTCATTTTAACAATCAAATTTCTGCTTGTCGCTAAATCTATCGTGGACAATAATTTTTTTTAAATAATTTCTTATTTTACTTAATTTTGTTTCTTTTTATTATTTTATTTTTATTCTACACCGAATAATTTTATTTTCTTGACATTTAATTATAAATATTGTATGGTTTATTTTATTTTTATAATTTTATAATTTAATATTTTTATTTATTTATCATTAATTGATTTTATAAATAATACTTTTCTTTTATGCTTTATTTATTTTTATCTTTCCTGTTATTTTATATTTTATTTTGTTTCTATGTATCATGTATTTTTTTGTGATTAATCTTACCTAGATTTAATTTTTAAAACATTTACGGATGCATCGAGAAAGACGTGTTAAAATGTTAATTTAGGATTGCTAAGACAGTGCAATGAATGGAATTAATTTTCGATTATCTGACCCACTTTTATGCGTGTAAAAATAATTAAAATTGAACCAAAATCTTAGAGAAAATGATTTTCAAGCCTTATCACACGCATTTAAAAAACTTTTTTCAAGGTTTAGTCATATTAAACCGACCGGATTTATCCGACTACCCTCTATTATGCATGATTCTGAGCTATTGCGTCTCTCCCTTCTAAATCCATATTATTTCGTGCGTCTTTCTTAGTCCTATGTGTTTATTAGTTATCTATAAATGTTGAATGTTTGCATTTAATTTTTTATGTCTTTAGACCATCGTGTATTTTAGGCGTTTCTACCCCTTTTTTCATATTAAATCAATGTATTCTCTAAAATAGTTTGTGTGAAAAAATTGTAAATATGTGATTTGTTTTTATCACATTTATTTTTTACTTCGTGCATGATCGATCACTTGCTAATAAAATTAAAATCAATTTAAGGATTGGGATCCTCTTCTGTTGGTGGATTCAATTCACTTTTTTTTAATTTTTTTTTTAAATTAAAAAAAAAATAGAGTCAGAGCCGCCCGATTTTCATCGGGCGACTCTGATTCTATAACAGGACCTCTCCTGTTGGGTGCCCAACAGGAGAGGATCCCAATCCTCAATTTAATGTCAAAATAAATATTTTATTTAAAACGTTGTCGATTTTTTTAAAATATTTTTTTTGAAAAGAGATAAGAA
>CAOJCR015262384.1:0-11440 GCA_948330485.1 Euphorbia neoarborescens
CGGCCACCCAAATAGGTCGAACATGTTAATTTTCTATTGGTATAATTTTAACACGTCGGTTAAAATTAACCACCTAAAAAATTAACCTTATAAGTCAATAATCAAATCTAGATACATATTATATTTTAATTCTCATTTTACCCCAAAGGTAAAAAGGGTAATTAATTTAACTATGGATTAATTTAATTAAATGTGCCAATAGCACACAAAATAATTAAATTAAATTCAGCCATAATAAATTAAATGAATTAAAATTATATATGAACATTTAATTAATTATTTACTTTATATAATTCAATTAATCAACTGATCAATCGATTACATTGTGTAAACTTACTAATTAAATATTTCAGATTTAAATTCATCGTTTTACAAAGTGACGTATCCAGAGCAAATAATCTATTCGCAAGATCCTATGGGACTATCTTTATATTGTCAGTGGACCCAAGGCCTAAAGACTACTAGTTGGTTCTAGCAAACTATGGTAATTTCCAACTAAGACAACTGAGCAACTTTTCCTGAAGAGAATCCATCCTGGTAGCTATTCTCGTATTTATCCCTTGCCAACTGATATCGTGTGTGAAAAGAAATAGGCATGGCTCCATCATCATATTCTCTACTAATCACATTTCTTGATCTAGAATGGGTTGTGAGATCGAATAAGTGCCCAACATATTCGAGTATGGCCACACACTTACAGTCCCATTTCATCAAGTGGCCAGAGATATACTCTCAGTGGGTACTGAGTGGCAATCCTATCGAATCATTATCAAAATCAGCATATTCACTAGCCCACCCAATCATACCCATACTTGCACCCTGTTATGGACTTGTTAGTAGTATATCAAAGTGCATGAGATCTCATGTTATATTATAATGATCTTAAGTCTGAGGATACAATGGTCCTACCTGAGAATATTTATGATGACAAAACCATGTAATGTTTTCTATGTGGATCCATCCAGTCCCATGTGCAGCCACATGTACCTGCATTCTTAACCATCACACAGTTAACCAATACACAGGTTTATTGTTCTATTCATTCTCATGACCTAGAACAAACCTAGGATATATGTTTATGAAATTAATCAATTGATACTCTACTTATTTAATAGCACAATATAAACAAATAAATAGATTAATTACTTTTATAATGTAACACAAATAATGTATTTATATAATCAACTACAGAAAGTACATAATAGATAAAGAAATAATGCCTACGAACTAGGGCACACCAACATATAAAGTCTTATATATGTGAGGATATATATTATAACAATGCGGATATAAAGTATAGATATGTAGATATAAAGTCTTTTAGAAGAAAACTTTAAACCAACGACTGAATCGGCCCGAGTTTAGACTTTTCACTTATATATTTTTTACTTTATTTTTAGATATTCTCAAACTTGAATAATTATATCTCAACATAGAAGATTGACTTTTGTCATTTCATCATCGACCCTGAAACATCTCGTGCTCACAATACTCCTAACTAGTATGGTAAATGTATGTGCATATGAAAAGAATGCGCGGTCACACAGAAAAGCAATGAAAATGGTTGCATTATAAAGGGTTAGTGAATGTCATTCAAATAAATATGTTACACGAAAATGTATGCACATGTCTACAAGCAAAAAATATGGTTAGCACAACATGTTAATGTCAAAATGTGAGTTGGGCGTTTATGCATGATTTGGGGTGAAAAATGTCATCAATATGTGTGGCTAAAAATGTGTATTTACTAAATGAATTTGAATTTAAAATGTGCATGAATGTGATTGTGACTGAATTTGGATAAAACACATTAAATGGCATTGGTCGTTAGTCTGTAATTGTCCCTAGGTGGGGGTCTCCTTGCCATGAATAAGGAATGACTAAAGAAAAAATGAACCAATTTTATTTCATATTTTGGAGTCCAAAGGGTAGTTTTTACGGCTACTATATGAAGGTTTGGTCAAGTCCATTTGGATCAAATTAAGTCTCTCATAGCAAAATATACTCCTCAGTTCTCTCAACTTAAGGGTCCAACCAAATGTGTGCACGGGCTATGAATGGCTCCCATAATAATCATCCCTGTGACCAAGAAGAACACAAACATCAATTTCTTAGAATTGTCGGACTAATGATGGTATTTTAACCTTGATAGCTAATGTAGTGCAATGCAAAGAAAGAGAAAAGAAATTCAACATGTGGATAATTAAATATTTATTTAAAATTGTCAATTTAAATCTTTTTAAAATTTTTTTCAATGGCATGTAAAATCTCTTAAGTTTTTGAAAACTTTTTAGCAATGTCCCCAATGCAGTCGCCACTGTAAACGAATGATATTTTGAGATGCTGCTAGGTGCACTAGAGTTTTTATTAATTTTTTGTGAAATTTTTAGAAGATTTAAAATCTATTTAAGAAACTAGAATTCAATCTTTAAATATAATATTAGACTATCCACCCGGTCTAGCTCTACTAGAAATTAAATTACAGTATAGAATAACCATTGTAAATGCTCCTATACCGTATCTAGAAATTGGATTCAGATAAAAAATCTATTAATCTTTTTTTTTAATTTGTAATTGAAAATTTTAAACAAATGAGAAAAGACATAATATTTATTTTAGGGATAATTACAAAAAAAATCCTCGTGGTTTGGCCGTTTTACGAATCGGTCCTAAAGATTTGTTTTGTTTCAAATCGAGTCTTGTGCTTTGACGCCATTAGCAAATTTCTGTCATTGTGCTGTTAAATGATAACGTGACGAGGGGTAAGGATGTCAAAACATTGTTCATCTTCTTTCTCCTCTCATCCTTCACCTCCTCCTCCTCCTTCTCCTCCTCCTTCTCCTCCTTCTTTTTCTCCTCCTCCTCCTTCTTCTTTTCCCTATAATTTCAATTTCTTGAATTGGTTGAAATTAAAATTTCAATAGAATGTGAAATTAAACTTTATTATTCCAAAAAGAGACTAATTTATTCTTTATATTTATCTAACTTTTCACTATTGGAATCAGCAAGAACACTCTCACTTTTTCTGCATTGGAATTAAAATAGGCTGAGGTGCAATTTTTCGATGAAATTTCTCTAACATGATTCATTCATCACTGTTAGAGATTTTGCATCATTCATGAATTTGAGTTTCATTTAAAATTTTACTAGAATTGTTGAGTTTTTTGAGTTTTTTTAGTTGGATTCCATTATTTTTTTAAAGAAAAATAAACAAAGTTAAGGGTAATTACAAAAGGTCAAGTTTCTTCAAAAAAATCCAGAAATGCATCACGATATGCTTTAAACTTTATGGATTTGCAAAGAAAATGGGTATCACAACAATTGTGTTGGAAACTAATCTTCTGCAAATTCGATATCGAGAAAATAGAAATTAAGAGGAGGATTGGAGAGAAGAATCGGGAAATTGGAAATTAGAATGTTGAGAAGAATGTTGTAGGAAATTGGAAAGAAGAAGAAGGAGGAGGAGGAGGATGAGGATGAGAGGAGGAAGAAGATGAACAGTATTTTGATATCCTTGCCCCTCGCCACGTCAGTATTTTAATAGTCCAATGACGAAATTCCTTAATTTGCTAATGGCTTCAAAATACATGCCTCGATTTGAGACAAAACAAATCTTTGGAACCGATTTGTAAAATGGCCAAATCACAGAGGTTTTTTTTTGTAATTATCCCTTTATTTTATTACTTTTTAATTTATGTGATTGCATATGCATTGAACAACAATATATCAATTTAGAAAATTAAAATATTACAAATCCACAAATGAGCTATATTGGGGGTACATCATTAAAAGGGGGAATATGGCATATAACTGCCGAAAATATGTGAAATTCTAATCCAAGATGCATAATAAAAATACAGAAAATAAGCACAGTGAATGTAATTCTATCATAGCCGTCAAAACAGACACAGTGAGGCACGTCACAAGTTTGGACTCATATAAAATTCAAAATGGGAATTAAGATCGCTCGGGATCATGCAGTTGTGGGTAACTGGATTTATCCGACTAGTAAACCCATGTATATAAAAAATAATAATTGTTGTAAATCGATGAGAAATTATTTCAATTTTATTTTTATTATTTTTTTAAAATGGCTTGGCTCAATTTTAATTCAAAATATGAAAAGTCAATAGAATTTCAAAAAATTGAGATTTCTATTATTAGAATGTTTTGAGGGACCTAAATTCGGCTTCTTGACTCGATTTTTAAATTCGAGTATTATAATAAAGAAAATAAAATTTGGTCAAATGCATAAAAATAGTCTAAAACATGTCTTCTGTCTAAAAACTAGATCCACACAGATTTAATTAGTGTCCGTACGAACTAATTAAATTCGTTCGGATGTAATTACCAAACCGAACTAAAAAAGCTATAAAATTTGATCACTGCAAAATTACATCTACACAGATTAATTTTATATTTGCATTGATATAAATTATATATGCACGAGTATAATAATATCATTATGGATTTAACTTTAAATTTTGGCTCTTAAATAAAATTTATGAATACCAAATAAATATCACTGCACCGGTTTAATTTATTTAACACATATATAAATTACATCCTTATGGACAGAATTATATCCACGCAACTATAATTTGATCGGTACGACGGTATTTTTTTGGAAATCAATAAAATAAAATAAATATACAAAAAGGACCATATTATTTGCACACACTTGTGTGAAATAAAGTGTGTGCATATAACCGGACCATGTTATTTGCACACACTTTCTTTCACACACTCTACACACATATATATCTCATCCGTTAATCTTGTTTTAATCTAGTGGATTATAATGCAGACTCTTTATGACTCATTGGATTAAAATAAGATAAACAGATAAAATGCATGTGTGTGTAAAGTGTGTGAAATAAAGTGTGTGCATATAACCGGATCCATACAAAAAAAAAACCATGTTATTTACACACATAAGGTTACACATACTGTGCACACACTATAAAACCCATATCTCTTCCCATATCTTAAATTATTTCACAACTATATGCCCCCTTTCTTCGCCGGCCAAAGAAAAACAGTTCCCTCTTCAACCTCTACAACTGCCCTCTCCCTTCACCGCTCCGTCGCTGGTCTCGTCTTCTCACGAATTACTCTGATACATGTTTTTTTTTTCTGTTAATCCAACTCTTCTCTTTAATAGATTTTTTAAACCTCCATCTCGGCTGATTGTTCCTGTCTGTCAATGCACAGTCTTCCTAACTGTCTGCTCCGATCGCCGTCTCATCCATACCAGATTTGTCTTCTTGTGTAAGTACTACGGTATGCATTTTTTCTTGTTAATCCAGCTCGTCTGACCTACGAATTAAAAAAACAATATATTCTTATATTTCTGGTTAATTTTAGAATATGAATTGGAAATTTCTTAATTTAATCTGGTTTATATGGTCGCAATGTTCAATATGTAACACATGATTGGTGATATTGGTAGTTTGTGTTAGCAGTAAAGCTGCAATTGGATTGATCTTCCTTTGATAAAATGCAAGAATAATTGCAATTATATTCACAACATAAACAGGATTTGATCCTGAATTAGCAAAAGCAGTGATGAGACATGTTCTTTCAAATTAAAAGGCCCTGGATTTAACGCAAATGCCCATTTAGTTCCCAGAGCTTCGTATGATTGAGTTCATGCGATTGAATGTTTTAGTTCATTTGATTGGTTTTATATGCCTCAAGTTATAGCTTATGACCAGTACCATTAATGGCTTATTATAATTATTTTCAAGTAATTGTTTAGATCAATTGTACGTAACCCATTAAAACTAAAAATAGTAAACTTCCTGGGAAGAAGAAATGGTAGTTTTTGAGAGTTTAGATTGATGATAAATGTGTCTTATATTAGTTAGCAGGTGTATCATCTTTTATCCATTTTTCATGTCTATAATTGTTCCATCTTTATTGAGAATATTGTTTTGAAAACTAATAAATCAAAGCTTCATCATATCATGAATCATAACTTGATTTTCTATATGTTTAATATAATTATTGGTTCTCCTCATTTTTGAAATGTTATAATGTATTGAAGTACAATTATATATGTATTAGATTATAACAAAATCCAAGTTGAGTTCCCTTCAGTCCAAACTCGCTTAACCTAAGAGCTATGTGTAGGCTCATTTGAAGATCAGTTAAAACATTGAAAATATACTGTTGTTTTATATAAGCACTTGGCATTCAAGATCTACAACAAAATTATGGCTAAAAAGGAGGAAACTTGGAAACATACCTCTGAAGACCTATTGGTATATTAAGATTCATTGGTATAGAGGAAACAATAATATTATTATGGCTAGTACTAATGTTTTATATTGAATTTTTTTAGATTATGGATGACGCTGTTATGATTGACATCACAGCTTTTGACGATGAAGATCCTAATTTAAATAGTTTCAAGAGCTCAGCGATAGTTAACGAGTTTATAATCAAAGTTGGAATGGAGTTTGATTTTATGGTTGAGATTGAAGACTTATATGCTAAATATGCTAAGAATGAAGGATTTGGTTCCTTTAGGCGGAATACACGTGTTAAAATTGTCCAATTGACTTGTCATAGAGAGGTTAATCCAAGGACACCTAACAAAATAGTTACCTCAAATGATGAATTTCATTAGGCTAGAGTAGTCATTCATCTAAATCGAGCAAGATAGATTGTAAGGCATCATTATATTATTCTAAAGACAATAACACAAATTGGTGGAGAATTACAAAATTTAACAGCTAACACAACCATGAAATATTTAGCCCAAAAAGTAAAAAGTACCTTCGTACTCACAGAAAGGTTACAAAATCAGTGAAGAATTTGTGAAAAGTATTCAATAGTCGGGCTATTTCTATCGGTAGAGTTCTTGATGTAATGAGTGACACACCTGATGGTTGTTTATTCACTCAGAGGGATTGCTACAATCATATGGCTAGTGTGAAAAAACAAGCATTGAAGCCTGGTGATGCACAATCAATGTTTTCATATTGCATCCATGAACAAGAAAGAAATCCTGAATTTCATTATTCTAAGTAGATAGTGAAGACACACTATTTGGATATCTTTTGGATTGATGCAAGGAGTAGAATGGCTTATAAGCTTTTTGGAGACACTGTTAGTTTTGATACTATATATAAGACTAATAAGTATGGAATGCCTTTTGATCCTTTTGTTGGAATTGGTAATCACATGCACTTGATACTGTTTGGTTGTGTCCTTCTGCAAGATGAAACCGAAGATACTTTTATTGGGTTATTTAATGCGTGGTTTCTTGCAATGGATGAAAAGTATTCCTAAACATTCATAACTGAACAGGTCATTATTTTTTTATTATTTGTATCAATGTACTTTTCACCTTTCTTTTATATACTAATATTTATTATTACTTGTAGGATGCTGCAATGATGAATGCAGTTTCTTATCCAATACAAAACATAGATTATGTCTTTGACACATTACAAAAAAATTTTCAGAACGACTTACACATGTCTACCATAAAAATTGGACTTTAAGGTATCATTGAATAAGTGTATCTATGAATCTATATCAACTGCAATATTTGAAGAATTATGGTGCAAGTTATTGATTAAATTTAATTTGGAAAGTAATGAGTAGTTGCAAAATCTTTATTCCATTGGCCATTTATGGATACAAATATTTTTTCAGAATGCATTCTTTGGGGTTTTGAATACCACTAGAAGAAGTGAGGGTATAAATGGTTTCTTTGATGCTTTTGTTAAATCTGGAACAAGTCAAAAAGATTTCATGGAAAGTTATGGTAAAATGATTGATAGGAGATATGAAGATTATAGGAGAGCAAAATTTGATTCAAGACACTAAAATCCAAAGCTAGTATTAAATATGAAATTAGAACAACATGTTGTAAGTTTCTATACTAGCGAACTAGTTCAAACAGAGTTGGCTAATCTTTTAACTTATAATAGAGAAGTAGTTGTTGAGGGTGATCTTATGCAGACATATAGAGTTAGCAATATAGTTGGAAAAAGTTGTAGTGTGTTGGTGCAATACAATGTGTCCATAAATGATGCAAATTGTGAATGTTTGTTATTTGAATTCAAAGGTATTATGTGCAGGCATATTTTTGTGCCTTTTTATGTTCACAATGTGACATAGATACCAGAAAAGTTTATTCTTAAATGATGGACCAAAGATGTTGTTCAAATTCTATAGGCTTATCCGTCATATGAAGCGAGTGGTACTCGAGGTTCGGCACAACACTAAAAATTATCCGCTTCACTTGCAAACTTGTATGATATGTCAATAAAATCAGAAACGGTTTTTGAATTTATTAACTATGAGATAGAGATCATTTAAAGATGTGCAGCAACAAAACTTAATTCATCCGATGAAAAACCATAAACAGGGAGTTCAAACCCAAGTTCAACATCAAATGAACATGAGCTTCAGTCCGGATATATTATACAATATCCGAATGTGGCTATAAGCACGAAATTTTTCCCGGGCCTAGATGAACAGGCATTTGCTGACCTATTTGTATGCTTATGTGTTCTTCCAGATTATTCCAATGAGAAGCTCCAGAATTAAAAGATCCACATAAAAGTTTTCAAAACTCAAATTGAGATGATTTTTGTGCTAGTCAGGCCGAGTTAAAATAATAGCTTGAGCCGGGTTAAATTTCAAAATCCAGAATCAAAATGATTTTTCATCAGGTCGAATTGAATTAAAATTGTAATTTTAGTCTGACCGATTTTCTAGAAAAAATAAAGTTTTAGGTTATGAAAATTATAAAAAAGGGGGCCAAATGTGCAAAAGAAGGAAAGAATGAAAAGTACTTAAAGAGGAAAAGGAATAGTTAAAGGACTAAAAGCCCAAAAAAATATAAAAGGGAAATCTGTGCTGGCCGAAATGAATTCATCATAAACCGAGTCTCAATCGAATGAACGAATCATTGACAGAGCTTCTCACAATCTGTTAAATAAAAACACCACAAACAGGTAACAATTTGAGACCTATAAGGCATTTAACTTCTTTGTTGCTTCATATATGTTGATTAGTTAAATTTTTTTGGATGGTTGCTGATTTTTCCTGCTGATCGAAATTCGTTGTATCAAATTCATTGTGTTGGATTCCTAAACTTTGCCCTTGATGATTTATTTTGCTATTGAATCTGTTTGTGGCTGTCTATTTTTTATTAATTATCTGTTGATTGATTTGTTTGTGTTGGATGTTGCTTGATTCTTTTGTGTAATGAACATCTGGATATATTTTGCAGGGTAAGATTCACAAATCTCAGTTCCAGTAATTTCTTTTCTTCCCTGACAACATACGGGCACTGGTTGATTGATTAACTTAGTCCCTGTGTTTAGTTATTAAAAGACGGTATTTGATTGTGTTTTAAATTTTTCATATGCACTAGTAAACCATATTCTGGAGTGGTTTTCAGTGAATCTTAGTGAAGAATATTTTTATGAACCTGTTGTTAAACAAATTTTGGTTTTTCTATTTATCATTTATTTATCGTTTAGAAGCTAATTTGCTTATGACTATTACGGCATGTTATTTGTGACATCGTTGCTACCTAATGACAACTGCTCAATATTGATATTAATGAATCTCGTACTTTTACGGTTGTGAAATTTTGATACTAATTAACATATTAATTCTGTGTGGTTTGCTCATTGGTCGATAGTCCATGAATATTGGTGCATTCTTAATATGTTCTGGTTATTCCTATGTATCTCTTGTATTGCTCGGGTATAACTCCAGTATTTATTTATCACCCAACTGAGAGCATTAAGGCTACTGGTTAGAATTTTTTATTGTTTTAAACGGATTTTTTAAATAAGATTTAAAATGAATATGCTACCTCCCTTTTGACTATTAATCATTTGGATGAGTCAGGTTGATTTTCTATCATTTGTTTTTGGGGTTCGATATGTCACAGTTTGATGCTACTATTTATTTTCATTCCTTTTTCATTCTTGGTTGATATGTATGTTTTTAATCTCAATTTTCTTAAATGTTACTTGATTTTTTTTGCCATTTACTTTTACTTGCATCTTTGCTTGCAGATCGCAAGACCTAGATTTAATTTTATTAACAATTCATAAATGCATCTAGAAAACCGTGCTAATAAGCCAGTTTAGGGGCTAGACCAGTTCAATGAAGGAAATCCCAAATTTTTAGAGAAACGACTCATCTTTGTACGTGATGCATGTAAATCGAGCCGAATTACATTTTCCTTAATTATAATCTGAATTGCCATGTTTCTACCTTGTGTAAAAGCAGTTATAAAATTGATCGATTTTTGGAAGTCATGTTTATGGGTGATTAACAATTTCTGCTTTGGAGGGCTTAGTTAGGTCATATGTTGTGGAATTTTCTTATTTAATTTGAATTATTTAATTATCTTCACATATAGATCCTTGTATATTTTAGACAATGTATCCCGATTTCCAATTTTTACAAGTTTACCCTAAAGATAGCTTGTTTTAAGGGTTGTAAATATGTGTTTATTTTTCCACATTTATTTACTGCTTTTTATGCCTGCGCGATCAATTAAATCAAGATAAAGTTAATTTAGATCTTTTTCCAAATAAAATTCTTTGTTTTAAAATGTTGTCGATTTCCTAAATGTGTTTTGAAAAAGGATGAGTAAATGCATTATCTGAACCCGATCTTTGGATCACAGTTTTGGATTCAAGCTTAGAATCCAAGAAATACTGTGAATTAATTTTCGATAGAGCTTGAAACCGTGTGGCGACTCCAAGTATCATTTTTTAGAGATTCAAGTGGAATTTTTTAAAAATATTTTCATATTTCAACTTTGATTTTCAGTTTACCCTTGTATTAAATTAAGTTCTTTCTTCGAGGAAATCTTATCTCGATTTTTAGGCGAAAGGTATTCCTAAAGGAATGAATCTTAATCATTTAAGGAATTATTCGGTTTTTTTCTCAAACCATATTTTCCAAATCAAATCTTCCAATTAGTCATTTTTATTTTCATGAAAAACATTCTCCCGCTCATAGTGGCACAAACAAAAGGAAGGAAAAAATAATCCTCAAAACGATAATAGTAGAATTTATAGTGCATTGGGGATTACTTCAGATAAAACAGTTAGGTGCAGTGTTTGCAATAAAAGTGGACATAATCAGCATACTTGCCCCAATGCGAGAATACAAAGTTCAAAAGGTAACATGAACTTTTATTATAATATTGATTAATGTTTTTCTTATATACACAACATTGCACTTGTTCTATTATAATCATAAATCATTTTTCTTTGCAGATGATTAACGATAAGAGTTTGGTTTTGGTTCTTCACGTACACAAATTGAGAGAACATGCACATTTTTTCCATTATTATATATCAACAACTTTGGAGCGAATGTAAATTAGTGCAACATTTTATAATTCAAGGATGCATTTTAATTATCTTTAAAATTTGGATTAAAG
>CAOJCR015262833.1:0-10832 GCA_948330485.1 Euphorbia neoarborescens
CCAGGAGACTTACTCTTAAAGGGCTAAACAGCCTAATGACCAAGGGATGGAAGGGTGTTACCTCGAAACTGTTCTTACTTTCATTAAGGGAACAATCAAACTCCCTAGAAACCATGTCAAAATCAAATGAAAACTCCATTCTCATCACATCTCATACATTCCAACCTATCCTTAACAAATATCACACCTTGTTCCTCCCTCCCACTAAACTACCCCCATACAGATCCCATGACCATTCCATTACCCTTGAAAATGCCACAGACCCTACAAAGATTAGACCGTATAGATACTCTCACCAATAAAAGGATGAGATTGAGAGGTAGGTAAGGGAGATGCTACAAAGTGGAGTGATACAGCCTAGCCTCAGCCCCTTTGCTTCCCTAGTCCTATTGGTCAAAAAGAAAGATGGCACTTGGAGATTCTGTGTTGACTATAGGGAGCTCAACAAGGCTACTATGAAGGACAAGTTCCCTATACCTATCATCCAGGAGCTCATTGATGAACTCAGTGGAGCCAGGGTCTTTTCCAAAATAGACTTGAGGTCTGGCTATTTTCATATAAGAATGTAGATGGAAGATATCCCAAAAACCGCCTTGAGGACTCACTCAGGGCACTATGAATTTGTAGTGATGCCCTTTGGCCTCACTAATGCCCCTACTACCTTTCAATCACTCATGAATGCCCTGTTTGAACCTTACCTAAGGAAATTTGTGCTTGTGTTTTTTTATGACATCCTCATCTATAGCCCCTCTGATGATGCTCACCTTGAGCATTTGGAGCTGGTATTCAAGGTCCGTACTGAAAATCAGCTTTATGCCAAGGGCAGCAACTGTGAAATAGGAGTCAGACAAGTATCCTATCTGGGACATATTCTCTCAGGAGAAGGAGTGTCAACTGACCCTGAGAAGGTGGCTACAATGATAAATTGGCCTGTGCCTACCACTGTTAAGGCAGTTAGAGGATTCCTGGGCTTGACAGGCTACTACGGGAGATTTATTAAAGGTTATGGAGCCATCAGCAAGCCATTAACAGAACTACTGAAGAAGGATGGATTCCTCTGGAACCAAGAAGCCCAATCTGCCTTTGAGCAACTTAAGGAGCTCATGACTCAAGCACCAGTGCTAGCCCTGCCAGATTTCAAGGCACCTTTCACCATAGAGTGTGATGCAAGTGGGACTGGCATAGGGGCAGTCTTGATGCAGCAAGGGAGACCCCTATGTTTTCTCTCAAAGACCCTTAGTCCCAGAAACCAGAAGTTGTTAGCATATGAAAGGGAATTGCTAGCCATTATCCAAGCTTGTACAACCTGGAGGCACTGCCTAGAGGGGTCAACATTCATCATCAAGACAAATCATGAAAGCATAAGGCATCTGCTTGAACAAAAACTGCACACCTACTTACAACATAAAGGGGTGTTTAAGCTCTTGGGATTAGATTACACCATTCAATATAAGAAAGGGGTGGAAAATAGGGTTGCAGATGCCCTATCTAGAAGGGATAAAGAGGAATCTCAAGGGCAACCTGGCCTATATGCTATATCCATGGTGATACCCTCATGGATGAAGGAGATAGAGGACACCTATGAACAAGACAGTATAGCTAGGGAACTCATTCCCCAGCTGATGGTAGAACCAAGCTCCAAGGCTCCATACTCCCTAGAGAACAACATACTGAGGTGGCACTCGAAATTATATATTGGAGAAGGCAAGGGGCTAAGAGACAAATTGATAGAGGCTTGCCATAACTCACTATAGGAGGGCACTCAGGAATCAAGGGGACCCTGACCAGGCTTCAGCAGCATTTTTACTGGCCCAGGATGCTCCACTCAGTGGAACATGGGTCTCCAGCTGTGACACATGCAAGAGGTGTAAATCTGAAAAATGTGGCACTCCCTGGACTAGTCCAACCTCTTCTCATACCAGAAGGAGCTTGGAGAGACATATCCATGGATTTCATAGATAAGCTGCCCAAGTCTGGTAAGTTTGACTCAATTATGGTAGTAATAGACAGGTTCACTAAGGTGGGACATTTTGTGGGGTTATGTCACCCCTATACTGTTGCTATTGTTGCCGGGGAATTCCTGCACCACATTTTCAGGTTACATGGCATGCCGAAGACCATAGTTACTGATCGAGATAGAATATTCACTGGCACCTTCTGGAGAGAATTCATGAAGCTATTGGGAACTAAGCTGTTATTCAGTAGTGCTTACCACCCTCAAACAGATGGGCAGACTGAGAGGCTGAACCTGAGTATTGAGAACTACTTAAGGTGTATGTGCTTCCTAAAGCCCAAGCAATGGTCAAATTGGTTAGGCATGTCTGAATTCTGGTACAACTCATCATATCACAGTGCCATAAAAATGTCTCCCTTTCAGGCTCTCTATGGGCAACCAATACCACTACCTGCCTTACCAGACTCCACATGTACAGTTGCAGCACTAGAAACATTCCTCCAACAAAGAGAAGCCATGACTACCCTGCTGAAAGAATGTCTGACCACAGCCCAAAACAGGATGAAACAACAAGCTGACAAGGGCAGATCAGAAAGAGAGTTCAGCAAAGGAGATTGGGTCTACCTCAAATTGCAACGTTACAGACAGATTTCTGCAGCTAAAAACAGTGCCATGAAGTTCAGTGCCAAGTACTATAGGCCTTTTGAGATAGTGTCTAAGGTGGGAAAGGTAGCCTACAAGCTAAAATTACCCGAGGAGTGCAAAATACATGATGTCTTTCATGTATCCCTATTGAAGAAGGCAACTACACCTACACAAAGGCAGCTGACAACTCTACCCCCAGTGCCAGCAGGGGAATTATACTTCCAGCCTGCCAAGGTGGTCAATAAAAGAACAGCAATTATTGGAGAGAGCACAGTGCCCCAACTCCTAATTCAGTGGGAAGGAATGCCATCCATTTACTCCACTTGGGAAGTAGAAGACATGATTGCAGCCCAATTCCCTGACTTTTACCATTCTTGGGGACAAGAATGTTCTCATGGGGGAGGAATTGTTACATATCACAGGAAGAAGAAAAAGGGCAGTTAGTTAATTTAGTTAATTCAGTTACTAGATTAAATAAATTATGCGGCTGCAATATTATGTTATTAGTGTATCAGCATAGGATAAGATAGATTTTATCCTTAAGGGCTAGGTTAGCAGAATCTTATACATTCTGTTAGCCTATTTTGTCATTTAGCATAACTACCTAGTACTAGAGAAACTAAGGTACTATATTTAGTACCCTCCTTGTAAGGCAGAAGGAATTAATGAAATTATCAACTATTTTTTCCCTAAAATTCTCTCTTCTCTGTCTATCTTCTTCCCTATCAACTATTTTTTCCCTAAAATTCTCTATCTTCTTCCCTATCTCCTCTAACCTTCTTTCCTACCCATTTCCTCTATTCTTCTTCTTCTTCCTAATCTAATCTACCTCCCCTTCTATTTCTTCTTAGTCCACTCTTAGTCTATCCTTAGCACATCCTTAGCACATCCTTAGCACACCCTTCTCTTCTTCCTATTTCTTCTTCATTTCTTCTTCCCTAACCTAAACTAATTCGTATCCCACTTCTTCCAATCGTTACATTAATGTTATAGGATTGATGCTTGGGATTTGTCCCACATTGGTTGTATGGGCATCAATGAATGGTTATATGGCAAGTGGGCTCTCCCACTCATTGGACTAGTCTTTTGGGTGAGCTCTCACATTTTCCATATAACAATATATCAGAGCCAACTTCAGAGTGGTGGTCCATGGAGGGGTGGCCTGGAGGAAGCCAGCCGTGACCAACGAGGACGTTGGTCCTTATGGGGGGACGAATGTTATAGGATTGATGCTTGGGATTTGTCCCACATTGGTTGTATGGGCAACCAATGAATGGTTTATATGGCAAGTGGGCTTTCCCACCCATTGGACTAGTCTTTTGGGTGAGCTCTTCCATTTGCCACATAACAGATTGCCAATTTGTACTTGGAATTGCTTTCTATAATTTTTATGGTACATGCAATCCAGTAACATTGCATTTTGTACAAATGGTACAAAAATATTAACTGTACAGTACAGCTAATGTTGGTTTGTTAATTCATTTTCCTATCTCATGTAGGTCTGCAATTGATGTTCATAATGGCTTATCATCTCTTGACTTTATTGTGAATCAAATTAGGGTCAGTTGCTGGTTCTCTCTTCTGTCAGTTGTATTTGTTATTTTTTGTCTGATTTTTCTTATCCTGCTACTCTTATTTCTGCAGTTTCTCAATGCCAAGTATGGGTGCCGCATACCTTTGGTCCTTATAAGTACGGCCCAAACTCACGATAATACCATGGAGGTGATTTGGGCTTGCCATTTTCTGTTACAACTTTGCCCGCATTAAATCCACTGATATTATTTCTCTCTGGTAAAGGTTTTGGGAAAATATTCTGAGTCAAGCATTGATATTCTTCCTCTTAGCCTGGTGTGTCCAACTCACTTTTTCTCTCTCATGTGTGTTTATACATATGGTCTGAGCTGAGCTTAAACGTATTGATAAAGGCATACATATAATAAACTGACTCTCCCTTGTGTTATACTTCAACAGGAATCTCTTGGTGAACCAAAAAGCAAAGATGAATTGTATGTGTCACTATTTCTGTATGAGTGTCTATTATCTTTCAACTTTAGAGCATCAGTAATGGGCAAGAATTTGGTATATAATAAACCCAACCCATTAACCTCTCCCATTGGGGAGAGGTTAGTGGGTTTTTAATCCATGCTACGGGCTGGCAGTGACCAACCTGTATCATGGGCTGCAGTTGGAAGCTTTTTGCTGTCAACTGCAGCTTTTAATTTTCCTAAACTTCTAATTAAAATAAAAAAATTTATATTAAAAAAATTAGATTGTGGGTCCTATATTATTAAGTTGTTGTAGAGTATAATGGTTTGGGGAAAAATTTAATAGTGGGCTTTATTGTATTGATAATGTGTCCGTGATGTGATGGTGTTAGTCGGGATTATTTGGTACAACCACTAAAGATGATCTTATGTATTATTTTATCAAAGTTCTAAAGCTTTGTTATTCTCAACATTTGATACTAGGATGTCGATGTCGATGTTGATGTTTCTTTTTCTTTTTAAGTGACTCTTTTCATTTAATTGTTTTTTTTTTCTCAAGTCTCTTGCCAATTTGTTTGAACTTTCTAAATGGATGTACTCAATTTTTAAATATGAAGGATTCCTTCTGATGAGGATGCACTAACCCGTGCACTAGTGCAGGGTGGAACTCTTGATTTATTATTGTCTAAGGTAAGGTTTTGGTTTTGAAGAATTTATTACTTAGCATGAAAGAATTTTTTATGGTAATAAAATAATATTGAATGTTAGTAGGGGCGTTTTGAATTTTTATGTTCAATTTATTTCAGGGGAAGGAGTTTGTGCTTCATGTTAGCTCAGATGATGTCTCTGGTACTATTGACCCTAGTATCCTCATTCCAGTTGTAGATACCTATTTTACATGATGCGTATTTTGTATTATATATTTGTTTATATTTCTTTCACCTTGTCAGGTCGGTTCGACAACATTGTTGATATTTAATTAATCACACATAAGTGTTGAGGGCGTATACTTGTGTTTTTTATTATCTTTTTGTGGTTTTGACTGTATACCTTGAGTCTTCTAGAAATCTTGAATCATTTGATAAAAAACAATGTTGAATACTGCATGGAGGTACGCATTCTTAGTTACTATTTCTTTTTTCAATTTGTCTGATCATTGCATTGAGTAAAATTGCCTTCGAATGTGATGCAGCTTACGGAAGCTACACAGGATTCTCCTATGGATGTGAGTTATGAATTGCCTTTTCTTTGCCATTCTTTATCAAGACTTCTCTTTTTATTTCATTGTTTTCCCACTTGTTTCATGTGTTCGACTGTGTGGCTGAGTTAGGAAAAGTTGGTGGAAAGTGAGGACATAAGTGGAAGCTTTTCCGTTTTATGTACCTCATTTTGGGATTGGGCATCTAATAGTCTTATGATTACATGTGTTTTATCAAAGCAAGTTTCGGTTTTTTCACTAATATTTATTTGTAATTTCTTCTTATTATGATCAATAAAATCAAGGCAATGGAGGAGAACCAATTTGATGATACGAGAAAATTGTAAGTAGCTGTTGTCTTTTTGGTAAATTGTGTTTGCAAATGCTAAAACATTGGTAAATCTTGCATTTTGTTATTCTGCACAGTTGGGTCAATTTGAAAACCATGAGAAGGCTTGTTGATGAACGGGAGACAAAGAATATTTCTTATTCAAGGGTGCGTCTCCTCTTCTGCTTGCTCATTGATGTAATTTTCTTGGTGGTAAAAGAACAAAAGACCAAAAAATCAGTTTTAATGTCCCTTTTGTTTTTCCAGGCAACAGACAGTGAAGAAACTATAGTAACAACAATACAGGTATTTCTGTAATATTTGTGCTGCATATATTTTTTTCGACCGGTTACATGATAAATCATTTTTTTCTAAATTGTTTGTTTAGTTGTTTGATAAACCTATGGGCATACTTGTCCCTCAATCTCGGTTTGTTCCACTAAAAAAGACATCAGACTTGCTTCTTCTTCAGGTACTAAAAGGGATCTTTTTTAATACATCACCGCCATAGAATTAGAAATTGCTTCAAGGGTTTATTTGAGTCTTAACCTATTTTCCTTCTTGCAGTCGGATTTCTATTCTTGTGTTGAAGGTGTTCTAGTGCAAAATCCAGCAAGGGAGCATCCTTCTAAACCATCTATTGATTTAGGATCTGAATTTGAACAGGTGACAAGCAATTATCTTGGCTGAATACTTTTTATATGGGCTGCAAATTGCTGATGTAATTTTCTCTTTATTAGGTCGGCGACTTTCTAAGTCGTTTCAAAACCATCCCTAGTGTAATTGAGCTGGATAGCTTGAAGGTTCGTGGCGATGTGTGGTTTGGAGCTGATGTGACTCTTAAGGTATGTTATACAAATTTTGTTTGGATATACAAAATGATTAGTGGAGTAACTTTTGCAATCTAATTGATGGTTTGTTATTGCAGGGGAGGGTAAGTATTGTTGCAGAGCCTGGCACCAAGTTGGAAATTCCTGATGGAACTGTGCTTGAGGACGTGGTATGTTAATTTTTTTTTATGTATCAATAAATCAGTTATGGACAAGTAGTTCTGAAGCGAGGAAGTGTTATTTATTCATTTATTTAAAATGGATCTTGCATTTGGGTTTTTCAGGTGATCAATGGTCCTGAGGATATTTGAGCGTGAGATGAAATTTTGTAATAGCAGTTAACTGTATAATAGTTTTGGTTTGAAAATATATATTGTGCACCCGGTCCACATGGCCCGGGTGCATAAGATTGTGACACATCAGCATCTTGGCGTGCCACGCTAGATGCAGACGTGTCGCAAGCACCTTGCATGCTGCTGATGTGTCGTAAGCACTGTGCATCCAGTCTATAAACCGGGTGCAATATAACACTTTTTTTTTTTAATTTATGCGTTTCTGTTTTCTATGATTATTAATTATTTACCATTTTCAAGATAATAACCATAATAATTTATTGTACTCGTGTACAAGTACAACTGAGCTGCCGAGGTTGCTCACAGGGAAATAATAATTACACAACTCAAATGGATTCTCGTTCAGTTTTGTAAATTATGTCCTCAACAATTATATCCAATTCAAAACTAACACAAGTCCATAGGCACATATATATCCTATATTTTACTAGTTAACCTCCCATTTCAAGACAATTATTTGATGCCTCTACCATTTAATCCCTAGCTAAACAACAGAAAATTATTCATAATTCAAGGACCGGAATGAGTATTATTAATTTAATCAAAACTATTATGAATCAATATAATCTGATATATAAATTTAAAAAGCAACAAATAAATATAAATTAATTGAAAGAAATTAAACTGGGTAATTCAAAACTAATTTAGTAGTTTGTTGGGAGCTGAATCATCTCCACCACCACTACCACCACTTTTTACTTTCTTGAGGGATGATGATGAATTGTCATCAACACCATGGACGGTCACGAACTTCTTCCTGTGCCAAAGGTTGATCCAAATTTGTGACATTTCTTCGATTGGGATCATGGTCGTACGAAATAGGGTTCTGTAAGATTTCTGCAAGACGAACTTACACTGAGTGTGCACAAAGCAGCCAACTCTTGGACAAAAACAGTGCTGCGATGGTGAACCTGTTCATCCTTACAAAAACCTGAATCATAGAAATAAATAACTCACACCTTAAGTGTGCTATTAGAGAAGATTAAGGAAGAAAGAAAAAATTCAGAGAGATGTTTTATGAGAAAACTAGAACTCATTGATTTTTTTGCTTGAAGGTTACTGATGACAACTCGACATCCGAGCTGTGATACCCGATGAGCCTAACTATCATAATAACCTATAGTCCGAGCTAATGGCTAGTACGGCATTGGAGCTACGATCGATTATCCGCTCCTCCGGATAGGATTTTAATCCTCAATAATAATGCACCGTATACATCGAGACGAGCTTTTGGATCCGGTATATGCATAATAAGGCAACCAGATATCTTTGATTCGGCATCATCGAAGCCTCTAATAAGCACGATTCATTTTCCAAATAGGTATAGATATGTTTTCATAAGTAGAAATCGAAATCATAAATATTCCAACGGTTATCACTCCAAAAAGAATTATAGATACGAAGATCCATCATAAGAGAAAGGTACTTGATCTCTAATTCTACTAAGAATTTTTGATTTATTCTCATCTTCTTGACAACAACAACCACCTGACTTAGGCATCGGAGTATCCTTCATCGGGATCACCGGTGTCACATTGTTCTTCTTTTCCTGTGCAGTTCTGATCGGAAAATGAGGAACCTTCTGGTCTCTATCGGAAGATCTACCGGATTTTCACTAGAAACGTCATTGGTGAGGTGAGCGTGGACCTGAAAAAAATCCATGGCAACAGGTTTCAAACTAAATTCAAACACAATCGGTGTTCCAAGTGCGGCAATCCACCCAAGGTCGAACACCTCTAAAAATGGGAAGGGAGACGATAGATCTCAATCCCTAGAACAAGTCATGCAGAGTGACAAACCCACCCGCAAATGTGAGTACACCTACAGATCTAGGAGGACCCCGAAGTTAATGGAACCCCATAGATAAATAGAGTCCTATTTCATACCCTAGTCCCAGTACTACAGACCCAAATGTAAGGATGACTGTAGGTAGAATCGGAAGCTCGAGTTGGATTGAAGCCAACGGGTGGTAGCCCGTCGCAAATTTGTACATGGCTCCAGGCTACGCCATGCCTACAACATACCATACTTGGGGACCAACACCATTTCAAGGGGTAATACCCCCATACGGATAGGCCCTTCGCAAGTGCCCTTACACCTTTTCGCGGGAGAAAGCAGGTTGCCCACAACTAGGATTAGTTCTCAAACAATCACCTCAACAAATGCCATTTTAAACGAATACAGTAAGATTTTATTAGATTGGTTAAAAGCTAACCTTGTTATAGGTGAAGGCGGAAAATTCCTATTCGACTGGCTAAAGTCTAGATTGAGTGAGCTGACAGTATCATATCAGACATCGATATTGGATGTAGGGGATCCTCCATTGTCCAAGCGAATCTTGGAAACGGTTCATAATCCCAAATTCAAGCAACCTCAGTTGCCCATATACAGGGGGAAAACAGACCTCATCATCCATATCCGAAGATATTCCAGCTTGATAAACATGGCAAACGCTGACAAAATCCTGCTGTGCAAAATATTCTCCTCAACCCTTGATGGACTGGCCAACTATTGGTATGACAGTCTGCCAGCAGACTCGATCGATAGTTGGGAGGAGCTGAAAAAACAGTTCTTGGCAAAGTTCATAAGTTAGATCCCAACTACCACGACCACCCGAGTTCTTAACAAAATAATTCAAAGGTCGGGCGAAACACTGAGAGAGTTCATCACCCGATTTAACGACGCCTGCATCAGCGTTAAAAATCTAAAAACTAGCATCGCCTGTGAAGCCATCGTGAGAAACACCACAAGCGAAGGCTGAGGAAACAAATAACTTCTCAAAAGCCTAATAAACAGGTACAACTAATGACAATTTGTAAAGATTGTGTAGAGGTAGATGAGGTACAGTCCACCCACCCAATAAAGGACTGAGGATGCACGAGAATGAAGGACCGAGGAGAGAAGGCTGGGACTGCAATCGCGACCAGAAAAGAATGGAGTCTTCCAGGGGAGAAAGAGATCATGCAAGGATCAGATTCACCCCATTAAACGCCTCTCTAAGTGAAGTCCTCCTG
The DNA here is from genome assembly GCA_948330485.1 of Euphorbia neoarborescens. Classification (NCBI taxonomy): domain Eukaryota; kingdom Viridiplantae; phylum Streptophyta; class Magnoliopsida; order Malpighiales; family Euphorbiaceae; genus Euphorbia; species Euphorbia neoarborescens. The sequence goes on from CAOJCR015262833.1 coordinate 10,308, forward strand.
GCAATCACGGACATCGAGCTAAGCCGAGAAGTCAATCATCCTATTATAAAAAAGATTAGGTTTTAGGTTCAAATAAAGAACTGTATTGCAGGTTTCATAGAGTACAAGGCCATCACATGGACGATTGCCGTGTATTGGCAGAAGAAATTGAAAAGCTCATTAAAAGAGGAAAGCTAGGACGGTTTGTCGAAAAGATAGACGGGAGAAGCAAGGAGCCAGGTCACAAAGATGACAAAGGAACTCCAGACATGCCAAATAAAAGCCACAGAGGAGTTGTGATGGTAATAGCTAGGGGACTAGAAGCCAAGCCGAGTTGTAAAAGCTTAAAACAGAACTAAAAGGTAACACAAGTAAACCAGACCTGAATGAATCCTTCTTGAAACTAACTAATGTTGATGTAGGTCATGCAGATGCATTGGTCATAGAAATGGCCATCGAGCAATACCTACTCAAAAGAATACTGGTCGACACTGGTAGAGCTGTAAACCTCATTAACAAGCATGCGATTAGCAAACTGAAAATACC